>BLKM01011911.1:1045023-1124621 GCA_013340265.1 Coptotermes formosanus
GTTAAGCTACGTAACTAACGCCACGCAGCAGAGTCCGTCAGGAGAAGCAGACGGTCGCTAATTTCGCCAAGAAAGTCTCATTTCTTACGACACCCGACATTTTACGAATAGTCACGTCTAACAGACTGCCGCTGAGCTCTCTTCCACTAGTACTGAGTTTAACAACCGGTCAGTAGGCACAAGTACTTATCCTACCAAACATGCAGCCCTCATATAATCAGGACAGCTTTCGACTACGTGAACTGCCTTCACGGATTAACTATTTAACCTTTTAAAGCCTAGCGGTAACTTTACATACCACCAGGTTTAACATTCAAAAAATTCTACGTGGTGTCCACATTGCGTTTATGTGTTTTGTACGGATCTCAGAACAAACAGCAACTTTTGCCTTATAAAACATTAAGAGACTGGTTTTTATAACCGAAGTGGAGAGGGTTTACAGCGCGGTACGCACTGAGTCCTTATATAAAACAGATGCGCTTCGTCTTTAAAGGGTTAAACTCGAAAACGCAGTTATATTGCCTTATGCCGTTAACTTTCTACTGTTGCGCTAACTAACTAACTAACTAACTAACTAAGTAACTAACCAACCAACCAACTAACTAACTCCATGGAGCAGAGGCCTTCTTGAGAAGCTAACAGTTTCTCAGCTAGCCAAGAAATTCCCCGCATTTTATGGAACCCGGAGGTTCATTACCGCATTCACAAGAGCCCGCCACCTGTCCCCATCCTGAGCCAGCTCAATCCAGTCCATGCCCCATCCCACTTCTTGAAGATCTATTTTAATATTATCCTTCCATCTACGCCTGGGTCTTTCAAGTGGTAGCCTTTCCTCAGGTCTCCCTGCCAAAATCCTGTATGCACCTCTCTTTTCCCTCATACGTGCTACATGCCCCCACATCTCATTCTTCTCGATTTGATCACCCGAATAATATTTGGTGGTGACTACGGATCATTAAGTTCCTCGTTATGCAGTCCGACTGCTGTGCTACGAATGCAGATTCCAGCATTGCATTAAAACTTACCACCAGCTGAGCATAATTTGATGCACGTCATTATATCTGTCTTGAAGTTACACTCCGCGGGACTCGGCAAATTTATATTGCAAGGTAAATAACAGACGTTCTGACAGAAAGGGGGGGGGGGGGGAAGAGAAATATGCACTAAAATGAGTGGGAAGGGAGATACTTTATGCGGGGGCCACGGAAAGAATTTGCACGCGTCCATCTCCCTCCGTACCTCCCTGCCGAATTTGCGCAATCCGCTCCAGCGTACTTCTCCGTATTCCCCTCCGGTCGTACAGACGTTCCGTTCGCACTGCTGTTGATAATAATGATCACCACGTGATAGTCTTCGATAGAGACAGTTTCTGTGGGCTCAATAGCTTCACCCTCACCGTCCATGGGACGTCTTGCCACGTAATCGGTGTAGTTTGGATGTTAGGCAGTAAGAATAAGAAAATATTACATTAACCATTTAAAGCCTAGCGGTAACGTTACGTACCACCAGGTTTAACATTAAAAAATTCTACGTGGTGCCCACATTGCGTTTATGTGTTTTGTACGGATCTCAGAACAAACAGCAACTTTTTGCCTTATAAAACATTAAGAGACTGGTTTTTATAACCGAAGTGGAGAGTGTTTACAGCGCGGTACGCACTGAGTCCTTATATAAAATAGATACGCTTCGTCTTTAAAGGGTTAATTTCAGTTGCATGGAACTTGCTAGCCGTTAAGAGTCAACGAAGACGCTAAGCAGATGTGTGTTGGTAGGCAGACGTAACTACAGCTACCCAGGAGAAAGAAATATGTGTTAAAGTAAAGGATGTCTAAATTTAGGAAAATAAAATGGATTATACTGTCACATGACATATGGTACGACAAGAAACTGGATGTCACCAGCACCTAAATAAAGGAAACAATTGACGCGACGTTCCCCCATTTTGTTTCCTACTGCTAATCACCCCTGCACTGCCGTTCCAAAATCATCGCAGCTGCATCATTCGTGGGGTTTACAACAGGTTTCTCCGGGTTACATATTTGTCAGAACTGTTGATTATGGGCGTATCTGATGTTCGACATTCTACTGCTTTGAACTGAGAAATACAGAACACAGGTCAGGAATATCCCCTGTACTGTCATACAGTAGAGTTATGTCCCCCGTTCCTCGCAACGTAATGCAGGCTTACCGATGCTGATGCTGTGGTTCGTTATGAATGGACATGGCGGGAAAAGGCTGTGACGTCTGATCAGATATCACCCGAGTTCTCTGGTTATCGAAAACAGACTAAACTCTCGAGTCAGGCAAATTTTGCGTACGAAACCACTGTCGGAGGGGCTGTGACACGGTACAGTCTGGTAGAAATTTACTTACTGACTTCAAAACTTTGCGGCGATTCATTGTTAATGTTGATTCTGTCTTGCGCTGTTCGCATCGCGTGGCAGTCGGCTGTCTGACCGACGTTTCGGAGGAATTGGTGTCTCTATTGAGGGCCTAAGTGGTATTTTAACCCTGAGAATGAGAGCAGCAAATTCCTCCGAAACGTCGTCAACGTGGCCCAATGCTACAGGGTGAAGAACCCCATGGTTACTTAACAAACTACTGACGTCCCTCCGAAACGTCAGTAAACTTACATCAGAATACACGGCAACACCGGCCTCCGGTCGATTGTACCAGAATTCTACAGCAGTACGAAGTATGCGTAGAATACAGGATTGACGATAATGACAAACACATAATGGTCTGAAAATGCCCGCTGCTTGCGCGCAGTTGCTCATTCCAGTGTGCCACAGTGTGGCATATGCCTGTAATGTAAACAACCTGCATAGGAAGCGTGCTTAAGAAGTTGCCTATGAATCACGGCGATAACGGAATGCTAGACCTGGCAAGTCAAAGTACGGAAGTTGCTGAGAAAAAGTTACGGAGCACGTTCCATTCGTTCCAGTGTCTGCATTTGACGTTACACACAGCAACCAATTAACCACGTGTCCTGAAGCGGGAGCTCAGTTTAACAGATAAAGAGGTCAATCTTCCTGCTCCACGCATTTCCTGTCAAGCCCGCGCATTGATGTCTGGCCAGGAGGTGATATATAGCAGTCGGGGACGAACCTGCAGTCCTTGGTATATTGCTCCTGTATAATAGTGCTCTAGTACGTATGATATAATACTGGTGTCGGTATTCACGGAGCTCGTGCTGAATTCCGACCGTGGCGACTAAATACAAATAAAACAAAACAATATTTCTAGTCTTGTATTTTTTCCCCATGGCGCAATAGCCCCCAAGTGGGCCAGGGCCTCCTCATTATCCAGGCTTCACGATCACACTCAGTAGGAGCCCTCTGGACGAGCGATCGGCCCGACGTAAATACTTCTACCTGACAACACACAACATTCACAAGGGACAGATATCCATGCGCTCGGCGGGATTCGCAGCCGCAATCCCAGCAAGCGAGCGGCCGCAGACCCCCGCCTTAGACCGCACGGCCACTGGGATCGACTTCTACTCGTACATCCGCGGTCAGAATCTGCTTTAAAAAGCTGTTTCTGTGTCGCCATGAAAGCATATGGCCGAGTGGGCACAGAGCACCAGTTATTCTTAACCCTTTAAAGACGAGGCGTATCTGTTTTATACAAGGACTCAGTGCGTACCGCGCTGTAAACACTCTCCACTTCGGTTATAAAAACCAGTCTCTTAATGTTTTATAAGGCAAAAGTTGCTGTTTGTTCTGAGATCCACACATAAACGCAATGTGGGCACCACGTAGAATTTTTTAATGTCAAACCTGGCGGTATGTAAAGTTACCGCTAGGCTTTAAAAGGTTAATTCTGTTACCAGACACATACAAGTGGTCAGCCATATGCCCCGGCCTCTCCACTCCCACAGAAAGCCCTCAATACCTAATTGGTGGACCCCAAAGCCGGTCTGGACGTGCTGGAGTAAAAACAGAATCTCTTGTTCCTGCCGAAAATCGAATCACGTTTTCCCACTCGCCCAGCCCGCAGCCTATTCACTGCAGGCCCTACCTACTATACTAAACTGCCACCTACTAGCATAAACCCCTTAAAATACCAATGAAAAAGTTTTGATATTTCCTATCTCACTCCCTGTCTGTCTGTCTCTACAGGTAATGATTCTGCTCATCCACTCTTACATATCACAGCTGTCCAGGGACACTTCTGAAAACATAATATCATTGAGAAAGTCTGGAAACCTAATATGCCAAACAGAAGCAGGCATGGTTATTTGTCAGGAAAGGCCAAAACTGCAATAACGGTAAGGCACAGTTATCTCCCAATGCTATTTTTGTTACATTTTGAAAGGTCTGTAACTGCTGACAGCAGTGATTCCTTTGTAAAGGCAGAATGACATTACGTGGCCTTTTTAGGCGCATTTAAGCCAGTATTAGCTTCGTCATGTCATGTGTGTGTGTTCGCATGGAACGACTGAACCCCCAGTGGGCCGATTTTCATGCAATTTGATATTTAAGGATTTTTCGAAAATCTGTCGAGAAAATTCAAGTTTGATTAAAGAATGAGAAGAATAACGAGCACTTTACATGAATACCTATGTATATTTATGACATTATCTCGATGAATTCTTCTTAAAATGAGCAATATTTTAGACAAAAATTTTAGGGAAATCAAAATACACAGTTTATGTTCAATAATTTTTTTCCCCCGAAAATCGTGCTTTTATGAGATAATGTGGAAAAATACGGTACTGCCAGACAGGCCACAGATAACAAAATAATACGGCGCAGAGAAGATGCGATTTGCGTGCCGGATAACTAAGGCAACAATACAGACATACGCACTCAAAATATCTAGTACTTATTGCTTTTCCACGGCAACAATGGGTACGCGAAAGCACCTCAATCTTACATTATACGCACATTGCCTGTCTTGATGTACGTAAAGGTCAATTTACTGCAGACGACCAACATTACCAGTTCCATAAACGCTGGGCACATAACCTATACCTCCGATCACGGACAGTGTGCTGTCGCTGTGATATAATAAACCGCCGAAAGACACAAAAGTTCTGAATGCATCTTCGTATTACGTAACACCCTGTATAATTCACCTTCATAACTCCGAACTGAGTCATTCCAGCGGATGTGATATGTGACACGATGACATCCACCTCAGTGCATTAACGACATCGTGAGAATTCAGATGTCGAAGTATGATTCGTTTAGTATATATTTACGTCACACTTGACATTCCGTGACCTACGCTTATCTGCTAGCTTTATGAAACAGAATATCATTGTGTCACGGAACAAAATGCGAAAACACTCTAGCTTCGTGTACTTGAATGATAATTGTTTGACTCCAGCCATTTTGGGCAGTGGTAATTTTACGGCACATTTCTGCATTTCACAGCGAGAAGAGAAAACCTCCAGAGGTCACGTGTGGTACTGAACTTTGTGTTTTGATCAGGCAGTAAAAACCTGTGTTAAATAATAATAATAATAATAATAATAATAATAATAATAATAATAATACCATTTCAAAATCCTTCAGAAAATACTCGAGCAGCATACCAGGAAAGCACGATATCAAGGAACTACAGAAAACAGCTATATCGGGCACAGCACACATACTGTGGAAAGTGCTAATGTAGAAGCACAAAGGAGTTTTCATATTGAAGACAGCGTTATATACACCATCAACAGTATGCGCGGAATAGCTGCGACACTGTATACCCTAGAAACATGGTTTGTTTCAGGTACATAAGTGTGAATACTCTGCATAAAGGGGATGATGATGATGACGATGATGATCATAATAATAATAATAATAATGTCAGCAATTTGAAAATTCAATAGACCAACATTATACCAACCTGTCCAATATTGGTAAAAGAACAATACATAAAGAGACATGATAGTGTGCTCAACTACACTTTAACATATGCAAGGAAACGGGTAAAATTAGACAATGAACACTGCTATGAGTATGTACTGGTTATTAGAAACAAGTCATGAAGGTGATGGTAACCATGTTATGCCATCAACAAGTGCAAACCGACAGAACCATATATAACAATAAACCGGACATCATAATGTCCGATAATGAAGCAAGAACATGTATGTTAATAGATGTTGCAGTTTCAGGAGACAGATATGTGATCAGGAAAGAAGCCGAGAATATTCTAAAATATAAAGACCTTACAACAGAAATGCAACTCATGTTGAATGTAAAAACACAGGTCATACCAGTAATAATAGGGGCAACTGACACCACCTGAAAATCATTCAGAAAATGCCTGAGCAACATACCGGGAAAGCACGATACCAAGGAACTATAGAAAACAGCCATATTGTGCACAGCACACATACTGCGGAAAGTGCTAATGAAAAAGCACATAACATTCAATATGGGAAGTAATATGACATGTACCATAAACTGTAACTACAGAATGGCTGCAACGCTATATACGCTAGAAACATGGTTTGTTTCAGGTATATAATTGTAAACACCGTGCATGAAGGTGATAAATAATAATAATAATAATATCAATAACAATTTGGCCAACTTCATAGCCTACAGGCCAATAACAGATTCAGCACGAATACAAAACAAGAGGAACACACGTAAAATAAAAACACCAATACGAATTGGCACAATGTAAGTAAAAACACATTTTCTGAGAATATGTATGAAGCAGCAGCAGCAATCAAAAAGGCAGGGCCTGGAAGAGCATCTCAACCTGTAAAGTTTGCCTACTTTCCAAGCAGAAAAAGAACGTCGAATACTTCTAGACAACACGGGCAATACGTAGTGTCATAAATATTGATTTAAAAAAAACATGTAATTCACGACGCCTAGAGTTTGATGTCTGAAAATTTAAGGGTTCTAATAAATTAACACAATGATACGGTACATACCGAAAGATCTGGCGTTTATAAGGGCTACAGCCATGCTATAGTATGTGCTCATGTGTGTTACAGCCAGTAATAAGCAAGTTCCATGTGACAATCATGGTCAGGGTCGGATCCTACCGCAGCAGTGTACAGCATCAGCGTTCGGTCTGAGTTATAAAGGAAATCTAATATTTTCGTGGCAGTGAAAGAAGGAAATCAACATAATGAGAATTAAGTTTGCAGTAAATAAAAACACATAACGTCTCTAAAGCAACAGATTCGCAGTACATAAGAATTACCAACTATAAAGTGATAGAGGATGTACTGCCCTGACTTTACAGAGTTGAAGGTTCATGGTACTAACCAGACACCAGTCACAGGCACGAGTGATATCTGATTGTGATTTTATCGAAACAGCAAAAAGAGGACAAATGGAGTGACTTGTCACGTAGTATAAATTATTAATAAAAATATTAAAATGCTATGACACCAAAACTGACCTTTGAGGAACGCCTAATAATACAGCAGAAGGCAACGAGATTATAGTCTACCAGAGAAGTATGAACAAAGCTGTCTGCCAGCACCAAACTTTCGCAGCCAATTTAAATGTCAGGCGACTGAGCATAATTTTGTGGCTTTTTTTTTTCGAAAAGCAAAGCATGTACGACAAGGCCAAAATAATTTGCAGAATCAAAGTAAAGAGAAGCACTTCTCATTTGGCTAAATTACATAGGTAACACAAATTAAGAAAACTTATTAAGTTCATAGTAGCAATTCTACACTTGGTGGAACCACGCTAGAAAGAGTAGAGTTTGTACTTTGTAAAATGCAAAATATGGCAACGTATTACAATTTAGTTTCTTTAGAGAAAATATTAAGCCTAACCATAAGCATATATTTGGTAACAGAGGAAAGATCGCCTGTTTCAAAACAGAAACAACAGCTGCCTGTTCCATAATTTATGAAAGTCATTCCATGATATGCCAAGGTATTTTATGGTCAAATCTAAATGTATCATAAACTTGGTTACCTGATTGCCTGGTTGAAGTACATCGATGATGACTTGAAAACTGAACTTCAGGAATTTTCGAAACATGTGCCTCCATTTTGAAAGAATAACGACGCTTCCTCCCCCTTACAATTTAATGGAAAATATTTAGGTAATCCTGGTGATGTAGCTGAAGGTTTGTTCAGCATTTTTCGACTTATAACAATAATTCTCCAGCGTTATCCCTTTTACTTTTGCCTTTTGACCCCTATCTTTAATTCATACTAGTAATCTTGATATTCAGAAAGCCAGTAAAAGTCAGACGAAGCATATCTGAGTCGATTACATTCCTATTTTTATCATAAAGGGATGTTTGACTATTTTAGTGCCTGTGCTTAAATACGAATGTATCTTCCATGTCAGTGCAGCTCAGGAGCACTTTCCAGCCCAGCGGAAGCAAGCAGTAACTGTGCCTCTTTATACGAAAGGAGATAAGGTCTACGTTCCAGATTAAATCCTATCGTTTCCCAATAATTTTTCAAAGTTTTCGAATTTGATTATGTATGACCATTCGACTTATTATTTTGAGACTAAATTGAATGCCTGTTAACACGGTTTTATTACACCTGCATCTAATATTACCGTCGACCCCATTACTCTCTTTATTAGCACAGACACGTTGATGCCAGTTACTTTGATGGTGGCAGCCTTTGATCTCGTTCCCCATAAGCTTCTCTTACATAAGCTCGGTATCTACAGTTCTCTGATGGTTATGTCAGCTAGCTGCGTAGTTCGGCCTACTCAACGACCGGTTAATCTTTTATTCAGTTTCATGGTATGTTTTTGAAATCTTTTGAAGTGCTTTCAGGTGTTCGTCAAGTATCTTTCCTTGGTCCCTGCTTTCAGTGTATTGATTAATTACTTTCGTAATTCTATTAAGTGCTTCAGGTGTCTCTTATTTTCCGACGATATCAAAATCTTTCGTATCATAAAAGCTCTATTAAGTGACTTTACACATATAACAAAGTCCGATACTTATTCCATACGCAATGTGCTGCTAGCTAAATGACACTTAACATTCATAAAACCAGAGTCATTATTTTTCCTAGGAAACTACAAAGATAAATGTCACCTATGCAGGCACAGGAGCGAGGCAGAAGTATAGCACCAACCCTTTCGCAACCTTGGCGCTGAGAATGGGGTGAGCTGTCAGCACCACGCCCCGTCTAGAAAAATTTATGTAACTATAATTACAAGATATGTGATACATACGTAACTTCTACTGATTCCATCACAGGCCTTGGAATATCTTTACATCCTAACATTTTTTTATTACCCTCTAAACCACGCATTTTTTCAACAACGTAAACTGTTAGAAACTTTTCATACGTTGGCATGTTCTTTCTCTGCGTACGATCGCTTATTATTGGTATTGTTAGTCAGACCTAAGCTAGAATGTGTCTCGCCTGTCTCGAATAACGTTACGATTTCTAACGCCAATAATCTGAAATGCATCCAACGCAATTTTGCGGCTCCACGTTTCAGTCGTTTTTGTATACTGTGCTGTACACTGTATACATGCAATCGAGCTTCTAAAGTTACGTACTTTACCAGAGAGAACGCATAACCTTCATGCTATTTTTTAATCGGCGTTTTCACGAGAGCAAAATTTTATTTTTCTCTGTTTGGCATGGTCTCAGATTTCCATCGCATGATGTTATAAACTTCTCTCTGTTCCGTACACAACCCAAATTTTGTATGCAGTAAAGTAGATACTTTTAGTAAGAGAATGTGAAGGTTTAAACAGATTTTATGCTAGTCGCTTTTGTATTGATGTTTCACGTCAATTATGGTTTTATTTAAGTTAGGTACTTTGTACTGCATTTTTAATATTATACATAACTTATTTTATTGCTTTATATAATTAATTTGTTTAGCAATACTCTTTAGACAGCACATTTCTAAAGATGAATTGTACCATTTAATGCAAGTGCTGCGTCAGCTACAAAATTTAATTTGTCGTTGTTTTGAGTTTTCCTGTTGTGCGTATGAGTTATTTGTTTACGTACTTTCTGTTGTATGCATTTTGTGCTAGTTTGTGATTGGTCATCGTGCTGTTAACTGTCACTTTAATAAATCGCAATCGAAGTGAAGTAAATTACCGCACTGTAACTTCAATCCGATTCTAAAACCTTCTAAACACATTCTTTGCAACACAATTCGCAGTACATGTTCCATTATGTACTTGCTTACTGAAGGAACCATCATGCATGCCCTTCTTACTTCAAGTGAAAGTTTGTTTACATTATTATTTGACAGAATTTAACAGAACATTCTTATAATACCAGATTATAGACATTACGAAGAGCTACTAACACTCACACACATTGCATTGTAGTTTCTATGTTACACAATTTTCTAGAGGTGAAGCAAGACAAACTAACAGGCCTGCTCTCTTATCACAAAGCGCAAACAGTTTCCTGATTCTGTTTGTAAGAAAGGCATGACCTTCGCTCCAGACAGATTACGCCTGTCAGTCCCAGACCTTGACAGTGTATCGCGCCACAAAAAATACAGACTGGCTGATAATCTGAAACTAAAGTGCCTTCGAGTGGCTTCCTTATCTATTACAATGAATTGTCGCGTTTATTAGCCTCCAATTTCAAACCTTCAAAACAAAGCTGTCAAGTTCAACATTTAAATACTTCGTCTTGGACATGCAGTATATTTTGCTGCTCCTTGTGACTATCAGTATAAACAGCGACTCTTTACTTAATTAGTGTCAACCGGCTGGTCTTTGTAAAGGCTACACAGTGTGGGATTTGAGGCTCAAACAGCAATTACTATGGAGAATGCTGTCTTCCGGGATGTGACGCCGTGTGCCTGAATATAAAAGCAACGGGTCTCTTCGAAACGTCGGTAACGAGCCACCAGACTACAAGACGTCACATCCCAGAAGACTGCAGTCTTGTGTGACATACTGTGTTTACTGCGAGTTGCGAATTGAACTCTTGCCTGTTACTTGGACTGGTTTAATGTTTCGAAGGATTAAGCACTTTAAGTACATTTCTAGTGACAAAAATGTCATTTTGTCACTAGGAGTTTATTAGTCCAATCCTTCTTCAGCGCGTTCGCGAAACAGCTGCGCAAAGTGACTACTGGCCTCATCATGTCCGTCCGTCTATCCATTGTTCTTTTTGCGTGGAACAGCGCGACTTCCATGCGACGGAATTTCGTGAAATTTTCTATTTGGGATTCCTATTAAAATGTGCATACACATTCCGATTTCGGTTAAAAAGGACAAAATTAAGACACTTTACGTTAAGACCTACGAGCTGTTACTGGTGTTTCAAATTGATACAGACTCTGTTCACTCTGAGGACCGACCTGAGGCTGAAGCAACAACTGACAATCGATGGAGACATCGAATCTGTTGCTTAGGTACGTAGAAACCTTATATGATATACTGTAAGATGTGGGAAGGCACATTCATGTAATCAAATTTTCAGGTTTTTTTTGTAATCATTCACAAATTTGAAATCTGACGAAAACAACAGAACGAAGGCGCTGGAAGAATGAAGCTTGCGGAATTTCACAACTAATTATCCCTAGACGCAGCTGGAAATTGCTGATGAGACATTGCACCACGAATTATCACATTTATATATGTTCTAAATAGATTTATCTACGTTCTGCAGTAACATAAATCGTCGTAACTATCATCAAAACAATATCAACTCGAGTGACCTTGCTTAAATTATCAGCGATGTTGTTACTTAAATACTTCAATAATTCAACAACAAATTGCACTGTGCATAAGCCATTCACGAATGCAACCTGACCCATAAGACTTAAAATTTATGCAGTGTTAATTGTGTCCCCACAAACAATCAATTTTATTAAGCATACCAACTCAGGCTACATGCATTCAAACTCCGGTCTTACATACATCATCAGTACTTTGCGTGTCCATGGAAATTTCAAAACGTCACTTTCTATTCTGTTATGACTAAGAGCTTTTAATGTAATATATGGTTCAATTGATTTTGAAGTTCATGTATATCTTACGCGTAAAAAGAGTGACAGGTGCAAGCAAGCCAGCAAAGGCACCTTTTCCTTGGATACGATCATTATAGGTGGCCAGTCGTATGCCTGTCGCACATATACAGGTGACAAAGTGCTCCTCATGCCGGCGAAAATTTTAAATTGCTCAAAACAACACTTTAATTTTTTCTCTACTGATGGCAAGCCACTTGGATTTACAAGATAAAATTGTGTTTATGTGTCATATTTAAACTGAATATTTCCGAAAATTGAAATGGATATGCTATGCAAAAGAAATAATATATTTCGGAGGACGTTTCGGTGTGAACATGTGGTTCAGAACCATTCGTAATCTAATAAATCCTTCTCGGGCTCCAAGTCGAGCAGGATTTATCGACATCTGTCGTTATAAGAATTCTTAAGGCATAGATTTATAATCTAGTTATTTGAACGCATATATATCTTCGGTAGGTTCATGCGGTTCCCGTTACAAATTATAAATGTTTCCTAGTTCTACGATTAAAATCAACTGAAATTCAGTCCAACGCAACTATTTTAATGATCAAGCACGTTTCTCTGTTTTTAAATGTATCTACATGTTTCGGCTTACAATAAAGACGAAAAATATAACTACATTATACTATATTATACATAATATACACGTATAGCATATCTATTATATGGTATGTACATTATATATTATATATGATCTGTTTAAGGTCTTGCTTACAGAACAAATCAAAATCCTTAGCTGATCCTCAGTTCGGTGTCCTATGGAGGATTTAAACACCGTAAAACACAACTAATGTACATCATGTACTTTACTGTAACAAAATATTTGAACCCAGTTCGGTCATCTTCAGGCCATTAATATAAAACTCATAGAGGTACTGTAGACAAATTTAATATGTTCCATGTCCGTGCACTATATTATACAAAAACACTAATCATCAACAAATGCACAAAAAGTTTTATCATCAATTGTAACACACTCCTACATCTTTCGACCCTGCTGGCTCATCTTCAGGGAGTACTTTTTGTTATCGTTACACTAAGGTTGCACTTTATAGTTGAGTGAGAATGTGCTGTTGACTGTGTACTGCGTTGTTTTTGGAGGCGTGAACTCTGGCCGGGACCGCACAGAGTTCACGCCGGGACCGCACAGAGTTCACGCCTCCAGTACACAGTACACAGTCAACAGCAATTTCTCACTCAACTATAAAGCGCAACCTTAGTGTAATGATAACAAAACGTTCTCCCTGAAGACGACCCAGCAGGGTCGAAACATGTAGGAGTGTGTTACCATTGATGATAAAACTCTGTGCATTTGTTGGTGATTAGTGTTTTTGTACTGTATACAGTTTTATTAGATGGCATTTGCGATTGAATACTATACTAATACAATTGTATACAGTACTTCTATGAGTTTTGTATTAATGGCATGAAAATGGCCGAATTAGGTCGAAACATGTTGCCACAATAAAGTGCATAATATACATTAGCTTGTTTGACGGTATTTAAATCTTTGCTTGTTGCAGTTAACACAACGGGATGATAAACTAAAACTCACCATTCTATATTTATACAGCAGCCACATAGTATTGTCAGGGGATGACTGTCATTCTTAGGGGCAGCTGTCATTGACAGGCTACTGTCATCTTACTATACTTGTACATTTACCTCGGAACAAACCTAGTGCACTGAGTTCGAGAAGTAATGTTTGCGGTACACAACGGAACACTAAGAGACGTGGGTAGGAGGGGCAGGAGGAAATAGTGACAGAAGGGAAATTGATGAAGTAAATCACGTCGATAGAAAGAAAAGAAGTGGCAGATGCTTCACTTAAAATCACGGAAGCCGAGTATGATCACGTAGCATGCAACAACTGAATTATTTAGTCAGCCTACTTACGAAAGTTCCTGACATAATGAGTTCTGGAATTCCACAAATGAACTTAAAGGAAGTAGCGTTTTTTGTGCCCCAAAGCAGGGAGTACCAGGTCACAGCATTCCGACTGACTTGTACTGTGTATGTTGCTCCCGCTGGGCGACATATCTCCCAAGGTTTTATCGGAAACCTTTAGTCTCTGACATTTAAAATGTTATACAAAATGCGTAGGCCTGTCCAGGTATATGTATTTCACATTTGTCAATGAGAGAGGCTAACATGATTTAAAGGTCACTACAGAGTGAGATGATCGAAAACTGCAGATCTAATGGACTGGCTAATCGTCGTGTCAGTTGACGATTATTTTTTCTCTTCTTTAGCGGCGCCTTATCAACGTCACACTATCATCCCATAATAAAAATAATTGTGAACTGTGATTGCTCTGGCGAAGGAATCGCGGCCTCTTTTAAGGCACGTTCGTTACTGTTTAGTAATTTCCTGGAGCGACTGAGAAAAACCTCGGCGACTGTAACTGGTCTGAAGGCATGTTACCTACCGAAAACGAAGAGTTATCCCAAGCCACGTGCAGTTGCAAGGCTGTCGCAGCTGAAAACACAGGATGGAGATAGAACATTGATAATACAGGTCAGTGTTTCTCAGCCTTTTTTGGTCGTGACCCCCTTTGAGCTTGATTTATCTGTGTGGCCCCCCCCCCCACCCTTCGTAGACGTTGTTACTTACGAAAAAAGGTTACTTCATCTCCACACTGTTGCTTAATATATTAGAATATATTTATATTACTTTTATCTACAATAGTGTATTCTTTTAACCTTTTAAAGCCTAGCGGTAACTTTACATACGACTAGCTTTAACATTAAAAAATTCTACGTGGTGCCCACATTGCGTTTATGTGTTTTGTACTGATCTCAGAACAAACAGCAACTTTTACCTTATAAAACGTTAAGAGACTGATTTTTATAACCGAAGTGGAGAGTGTTTACAGCGCGGTACGCACTGAGTCCTTATATAAAACAGATCCGCTTCGTCTTTAAAGGGTTAAATACCTGGTTTAAGTATAACACACTGTTCGCTTATGCAAGTAAAAATATCCTGTTAATAACTGGCATTATATTCAGCGTGTTCCTTGGGCCTCATTAATATTGCAAATTTCTGAATATCAGGTTGCAGTGTGGTCAGTGATAAGTGAAGATCACATCTCTTTGCAATATCAAGGCGGTTGCGTATTTTTGAAAGCAAGTCGCCCAACAGAAAACAGATTCAACCAGATACGATGTGGGAAAAGCAATAAAATACAACTTTTCTTTCCGTGTTGCGGCGGATGTAGGCGAGAAGGGAACGCTTTATTCGATTTTAAGTTTGAAATATTTTATACAGACAGTGAACTGTCAGTGGCCCACTCAGAAGTTACTGTGGCCTCCCCCGTTTTCCGTCACTCCCCAGGCGCCCCTTAGAAACTTGGTGTCGCCCACTAGGGAGCCATAGGGTCCACATTGAGATCCACTGGTCTAAATGTTCCTTTTATCGCACACCTGAGCACGACAGCTATCGAATAGAAAACCTGCATCTGCCTCACCATCCAGTGACATGTTACCGTGTTCAGAGACACAATAAATGGGACTCTGCAGAAACGGGATGAAGCGAATATGTCCGAGCTGGCTCAGGATCAGCAGGAATGGTAGGACCTACGAACTTTTGAATTACTTAACGTCTCTGTTTCAATTTATTTCATATCGAACGAAATGCGAACGTTCGTATGCCGACGAATAGTAACGAAATAGGCCTAGAGTTGTTGTGGCCTGTTTCAAGGTAAGATTCTGGCATTCATTTGGACGGACAAAATCTTCAAAGCACAGTAGCCGATGTACAGACAGACAGACAGACAGACAGACAGACAGACAGACAGAGAGATTCGAACAGGGTAGCTCCCTAGAATTACGACGGGCTGGGTCTAAGCTAATGTGCCTTATTGATAGGGGAGTTCTCTTTTTCCAGTACAAGAGAAGTGCATCGCCTTGATATTTTAGACTGCAAATCAAAGCTTGTTCCGCCTCACAATTAATAACAAGATAATGACTCTCAGTTACGCGCGCAAGGTTCGGCGCCACGCACAGAAACACGTTGCTCTGAATGTTGCACAAACACGCGACGCCAGTGTGCGAGTGCCCTGAAATGACAACTATTTATTCAATAACAAAAATGGAAGGAAACTTTCTGAACGCGTTCTTTGCCTTTTGCATCTGACTGGCTTTGAAGTTCAGTCGCTGCTTGCATTCAGACCTACAAAGAAAGGCGAGCACCCCGTTCTTTTGCGATATTACGCTGCTGCAGCGGAGCGTAATCGGATCCTGACGCTTTGAAGATGCGCAATGTCTTCGTCTTCAAAGTACAGCAAGTTCTTGTAAGCGTCGGGATCCGATTACCTGGTAACACCGCGCCATATTGGGGAAGAACGGATTTATCTCCCCACTGCTGTGACAACCTCAGAACTCGCACCTGCAAGGCGGTCGAAACTACGAATGAGTAAAGGAAGTCGAACAGATTCGAGTGTTTACACCGTGAAAGGACAAGGAAGAAGAAGAAGAAGAAAAAGAAGAGGATAAGGGGGACGGGGAGGTGGAGGTGGAGGAGGAAGTGGTGGAAGAGAAGGACAGGAAAAAGAAGGGGAGAAAGATAAAAGAAAGGCAGAAAGACGATGATGATGATTATAATGACGATGATGATGTGAAAAAATAAATAGGCAAATAAATAACCAATTAAAAAAGAATGAAACACTGCAAAACAAATTCATGTTTGAAGGAAAATATCACACATAAGCGTACAGGTGTCAGAAATTACCTTTTACAGGGTTTTGACCGTAAGACGTCGCACAAGTCTGCCGTAAGGGCCAAACCAGTATAGGAAGGTTCGGTTATGCAAGCATCTTCGCAGTGTCATAAGTTGAAAATCCCTTCATAATCCCCATAGCAAAAAATGTTTCAAATAAAAGTAGTGTCTGTTTGAAATCTTGTGAGAAGTTAGGCTGTGTCGACAGGTAAATAGCTACCGATACTTCAAGTGATTTTTGTGGCTTAATTTCCAAGTTCAAACAGTCCCGTTCGAACAGTCCAATTTCATGGACTGCTTGACCCTGACCACGATCCTTCAAAAGGCCACGGCGTAATATCCCACAATTGAATATTCAGCAACACCACTGTAAGAACCTAAAATCTCGCGCAACGCAGTGTATCTGAAACTGTTGTCTATATTTTGTCATGTACGTAACGCTTTTTAGATTCGTTTTCATCCCTCTGTAGCACCTATCATAATAGTTCCGTCCGCCTGTAGCCGTGACTGAATTGGAGAACCGCTGTGTGGGTTTTCGTTGAATGAGACAGTGGGGAGTTACACGAAAACTTGACGTTACGTTACAGTTTTGATTAAAACAGGAAAAGGACAACTTTTGCACGAAGACCTGCAAAAGTTTCTGCGCGTGTTTCAAGCGTATCTCGTAGTTAAATATTTACCGCAGTGAAGACTGTATCGAACAGAAGCTGTATGGAATTCTTAAACACACACTGTACGAGTACAGACCACACAATACGAGGTGATACACGCGGGGTTGGTAGTGCCTAGCGCGGTGCGGGGTAGTGCTGGCTATAGTGGAGGGGGGGGGGATACTGGATTGCTATTGGTAGTAGAGACACTTAACACACGGACTGAAAGCATCAAGCGTTGCAAGCAGTGCGCACGTGCAGTGTGCGAAATCTTGCAGGTAGCAGCAACCTGTCCTTTACGACGATATCCTGTGCATGCGCATCTACCCCATCCCTCGCAGGGATCATCTCCTTGTCTGTGAACGGTACATCCCTCGCAGGGATCATCTCCTTGTCTGTGGACGGTACATATAATAAAACTTTTTCTAGGGAGAGAATGGACCTAAATATTTCCCTCCTACATTCATTTCCGTATCTGTTCTTTCTTATAGAAAATCGATCAGCTTTTATTTGAACTTCGCATAAAGAGAGAGCTATGCTGGATCACCACAAACCGAACTTATATTTCAGACTGCGTTTTTCTGAGTTACGACCTATTGTAGTCTGCTAAGTGGTCACCAAGAAGTGCGCAGATGAGGAACAAACCTCAGCTCACGTGTTGTGTAACTGTGAAGCTTTGGACACAGTAGACATACCTGCATGGTTCCTCTTTTTTACCCTGATGATGTTAGAAGCCTGAGCCTGGGGGCAATCTGAAACTTTCTTAAAGGGACAGGGCTCCCATGACTCAGAATCTAGTTTAAGGGTCACAAAGGGCCTTTAATAAAGGCCGAAGTGCATCAGGACCCAGAGGGCTCAAACCCACTAATTTATTTATTTATTTATTCATCATTCATTCATTCGTTCAAGTGGTCACCAAAGATTTGGTAGTAGCATACTGCCTCCATCTTATACCTGGAGGTGAATATAGCAGATTTTCCGAAACTCTGAAAATCACTTAAAAGACTACACAGTGTCACAACGCAGAAGGCTGACAATCTCAATTTTCACTAGCGTGTAAAACTCTAATTCCTTAAAAATCACAATACAACCAACAGTGTTAGTGCAGGCCATAATTTTCAGTTGCTTTCGGAGTCCGTTAATGTAGATTCAGAGATAAAACGCCCGAACTTGCGCGGACGCGACCATGGGGTTCACGTTGAGCGCTTTGCGTAAATAACGCGTGTGCCCCATTACGTTTTGCAACCGATGTTTATTGCTCCTGTTGCAGCAGTGAGATTATACGCACTGACGTCACAACACTTAAGCTGATTAGATCTGAAGTGACAAACAGGAATAGAGCAGGATGGTCAACAGTTTCTGTTTCCGTCTGTTTGCGCACCGTGACGCAAGCTGATAACTGCTGAAAATCTGTTGTTAACACGCACGCACAATTAACCCTTTAAAGACGAAGCGTATCTGTTTTATATAAGGACTCGGTGCGTACCGCGCTGTAAACACTCTCCACTTCGGTTATAAAAACCAGTCTCTTAATGTTTTATAACGCAGAAGTTGCTGTTTGTTCTGAGATCCGTACAAAACACATAAACCCAATGTGGGCACCACGTAGAATTTTTTAATGTTAAACCTGGTCTATGTAAAGTTACCGCTAGGCTTTAAAAGGTTAAAGTACAATAGATTCCCGACTGCCCGACCTAATCGGGACCGACAGGTGGTCGGATTACCGAAACTGTCGGATAATGCGGACATTCACAGAAATATTGGCCTCAGAAAATTTCTGAATCCACCTGTGCATTATTCTGGTCCTTATACGAAACTGGTAGACCACTAGCAGCTAGGTTTCTAAAGGCTCGTGGTTTTTTGGTCTTTCCAGTAAATGCGAGTTTTAGTTTGCGCATGCGCGCGTAGCACAAAATTGTTAATAGCACGTCACACGGCTGCGTCGGGTAAAGCGCAAAGTCGGATAACCGGAGGTCGGATAATTGGGACTCTAACGTATACTCGTGGAATACACGATGAACATTCACGGGAAGAATTTTAAATACCCAGCATCTAGCCTCCGTTTCCACAGATGACCTTTCTATTGGTCCACTCTCATACGACGTCACGATTTAACTCAACACGCATGCTGTGATATTGGGAAGTTCTGGAAAACCAACTTGATAAAATATGCATAATAATAATAATAATAATAATAATAATAATAATAACCTTAACCTGCACCCAAACACATATATACAAATGCAAAAAATGGTAATTCTTGGCACATGTTCAATTGTAAGAAATTTCCTGAATTACACATAAGACTACCGAGCCTAATCCTGTTGATGAAATATCCCAGGATAGGTTAATATTTCCCAGCTAAAGCTGAGAAGTGAGAAATTCGGATAATAATAATAATAATAATAATAATAATAGTGTAAATAATAATAATAATAGTGTATGTCTACTGGCACATTTTATCGGCTAAACAATAGCTTCGTTCCGTTCACTGCTGCTCTGTCTTTCATCTTCTGAACGCACACTACCAGCTTAACACTGATCGACGCTTCCTTCAAACAGCGTACAGACAGCTTCATGGACAAAGCAATGATGCTATGTGACCTAGAGATTATTACCCTGAAATATTGACACAATAACAATGCGGAATCATGCCGTTTATAGCTTCCGTCTGGTGAAGTGCCTTTTATATGGTTTCCATATAAAAATACGACAAAGCGACAAACAAACAACGACTTCCTCTGACGAATTATGTAATGTTTAAACGCTGTGACTATACGGTTACAGATCACAAGATAACATCAGATGACTGCGACTATTCAATCGCAATTTATCAAGCGATCAGTACTAACGTACCAATTATTTTACGTCCACAAAATGCGCTCTTATTGAACTGCACAGTGTGGACGACAGCATTTTATGTGTGTCCCCTGCTACTAACAGGCAATATACGTGTGTAACGACGACAGCCTACCAGTCCGTACCGCTGAGAAAATATGAAGATATCGTATTTTCAGGTGTGACGACGTTCAGTCTGGTAAAACAACAGTTACTTCTACCTTGAAGATGGCGGAAGTCGGTTACTCCGAAAGATGGATAAATTTCTACCAGATTGCACGGCGTGGCATCCCAGAAGACAGTAATTACATTGAGTTTCATAAAACGCTTGTTATAAACTCTGCCACGTAATGCTGGTTAGAGTTAAAGGTTAGTTGTACCTGGCCACGCCGTGTAGACACAGAAGGGTGCACACGTATAGCAGCGTTTATTCCTAACTTCGGTACTGCACGGTGGTGAGTAATCACAGTCACCCTCACGCCCCGGCCGCTTTTTAACCTTTTAAAGCCTAGCGGTAACTTTACATATGGCCAGGTTTAACATTAAAAAATTCTGCATGGTGCCCACATCGCGTTAACCCTTTAAAGACGAAGCATATCTGTTTTATATATGAGGAGCTAGTTCGTACCGAGCAGTAAACACTCTCCATCTTGGTTACAAAAACCAGTCAGTTAATGCTGTATAGGAAAGTAATCGCTGTTTGTTCTGAGATCCGTACAAAACACATAAACACAATGTGAGCACCACGTAGAATTTTTTAATATTAAAGCTGGTGGTACGTAAAGTTACCGCTAGGCTTTAATGGGTTAATGTGTTTTGTACGGATCTCAGAACAAACAGCAACTTTTGCCTTATACAGCATTAAGAGACTGGTTTTTATAACCGAAGTGGAGAGTGTTTACAGCGCGGTACGCACTGAGTCCTTATATAAAACAGATACGCTTCGTCTTTAAAGGGTTAACGTGGGAAAGAACCACGGCCCCCTCTAAGAGCAGGCTGGGTGTACCGCAGAGCAGGTCTGGACATTTTGGAGAAGAGACAAATCTCTCTAAAGTAGATGAAGAACAAGTGTGAAATATGGTAGGTGGAATATGTATCCTCAGTACGCTTGGATAATCAGATGTAAAAAAAACCCAAGGGTAAGAGTTTCCACTTTGTTTGTTCCGTGCAGTGCTGTGAAAATCAGTCATTATATCACTATATCAGACCAGGATATAAGTTTCGATGAAACAGTGAAAGTGAATTTGGTTGGTCTGATATAGCCATATAATGACAAGGGTAGAGATTTGTTTCTATTTTCTTTCTTTCCCTTTCATTTTTATTCGTATCTTTATCTCTACTACTTTCTCCTCACATTTCTGTTTTTTGCCGTTGTTTTGTTATCTAAAGGTAAAGGTAAAGGTAAAGCAATCCCATTACAGGCCTGGACAGGCCCTTAGGGTTCCAGGAGGTTGAGGCGCCCAGATTTCTAGACAATCGGCACATGAAGGTGGTAAGGTTGTCAGCCCTACGCACCGGCCGCCTTTAACCCCCAGGAAATATTCCTGGTACTCATTTTTGTTAGAGGCTGAGTCGACCCCAGGGCCATAGTGCGGCCGGAAAAGTTATGTCAATGAAAAATTCCAATTACACCATCGGGAATCGAACCCGCGACCTTCCGGCTTGTAGCGCAGTGCCTCGACCAACTGCGCCACTATGTGCCCCCTTGTTGCGTTAAAGTCCTTTCCTAAACATGCAGCTCTAAATTTCAGAATAATTGCTCCATTTAAAATTATCATCGAACTTCAATTTATGCATGCTTTCAGCCACAACGAATTGCGGTATTTCCAGTCAATATCATGCATTTGTATTCTGTTCCTCTGTCAATTTGATTCCCGTTGCTTCACAGTAGGGGGCTACTCTAGTTGACACTGCAACTTGCTGCCGAGAAACGCAAGAACCTCCATTTGCCTATTTACGATGCAGTGGCGCCATTAACTGGACGTAGGCGTGAGTCCCTGTTTGCCATGTGCAACACGCGTCCACGTGCGTTGTAGGTGACCCTGCTGCGACCTTAACGTTGACCCTGACCGTGACCTGGCCTGGCCTCTCCTGATCGGCAGGAGCGGGAGAGAACTACGTTGTACAGCTCCAGTGAGGCACCCGGGCGGGAACTCGGAGCGGGGTAAGCGAGACGGGATTGGCTGCAACAAAAGGTCGATACTAGTGCCTACAAACGACCGGGATCTCGCACCAGGAAGTGGAAAGGGGTTCGATAACCACGCAAATGTGTACTGCCACTTGAGGCGTGGAACGAAGAATATGTGGCGTATGGGCGATACGTACAGTGTATTCGCTACCTGCCCAGGTTCGATAACCACGCAAATGTGTGTCACTGCCGCTGAAAACGTGAAAAGAAAAGTCTTACAAGAACACATCGAGTCTGTTTTCTATCTGTCCTCTCCGTCGGACAGCTTTCCCAGTCGCAATGTGATCCTTCGTGAATATTGAGTTGTCTCGCCCGTTACTATGAAATTAACTACGAAATGTGACAAGACACGCCTCTAGACCGGAAAACACGAAGGCAAGATACAAATTTCAGGACCTAGGAACATGTGAGAGGATAATATTAAAATGAATCTTATAGATGTGCGGTGGGACAGCATGGTCTGAATTCACATGGTTGAGGGTAGGGACCAGTTAGCTGAATTGTGTGAGCATGGCAATGCAGCTTCGGCTTCCATAATAAGATTGTAATACACAGAACCTCAAGGAACGCATTTGGAAAAGTGCGTTTTCATTCTTTCTTCGTTACCTTTCTCTTTTAGAAGACGTGTTTGGTTAATCCCCCAGTGAACCAGCGAAAGCGAGGCAAGACTGCCAGTCTGACTGCCAGTACCTCAGATTTCACGTTGAAGAAATGGTTTATTGTTTGAACTTCCAGAAAACAGGGACGAAATATAGGGTTCGCTATCTGCCCCTTTCACCACAGCAAACTGGTCTGAAATTTAATTTTCATGACATGTAATCACGAAAATAAATTACGGTAGAAGTGAATGCTGATTAGACAGCAAACATCCGGCTCCCTGGGATCAGTCGCCATATTTGGCTCAAAAATAGAGGATGTGAAGATGTGGTAAAAAGGTAAAGCAGTCCCATTACAGGCCTGGACAGACCCACAGGGTTCCAGGAGGTCGAGGCTTCCAGATTTCTAGACAATCGGCACATGAAGGTGGCAGGTTGTCAGCCATACGCACCGGCCGCGTTTACCCCCCAGGAAATATTCCTGGTACTCATTTCTGTTAGAGGCTGAGTCGACCCCAGGGCCATAGTGCGACCGACAGGATTATGCCAATGAAAAATTCCACTGACACCATCGGGAATCGAACCCGCGACCTGCCGGTTTGTAGCACAGTGCCTCAACCAACTGCGCCACCGCGGCCCCCCTGTGAAGATGTGGACTTAATTTATCTGGTACGTGAAGTTGTGACAGACATTCTTGCTTAGCTGCACAACTGTTAGCTTGTGGAGGAGAACTCCATGTAATCTAGTGCTTTCTGGGACGGGACGTGACGTGACAGTAGTCAGATGTAAGAAGAAGAGGTAATTCTTGTTAAGTTTCTCGTCAAACACATCACAATATATACTCAGTTAACCGCGTCAGGAACGTGAATTAAAATTCGTTAAGTTTAACTTCATTTTAACTACAGTTATTTCGTAAACATCAACATGTTTCTTTTCTACTTGCTTTTGTCTGTGTTTTATGAAGAAGGTACGGTAAGGCATATCGCCAGAAGGAAGCTTAGCTTATTAATTGCTTCGTAATTTACATTCATTTGACTTTTAGTGATCTGACACACATTAACAATAAATTTTGACCAAGGAAATTAACCACATTCACCAATCAGGTTTTCATTCCCTGTCGGAAGGATCCAGGAACACGTACATTGTAGATGTGTATAGGCCAAGTTGCTCTCTCAAACAAGTGAAAAGCCACGTGACGTTCCACACCTGTCATGTACAGATTACAGTATTATTACGCCAGATTTAACAATTGATCGGTCCTCATCCTACTACACTATCACTGCGAGCATGCGCCAAATGGTGGGTCAACTGAATACCGTGTAACATATATTATACGAAAATAAATAGCTGTAGTACTCATACAGGCATTCACGTTGCCATATTTCATAAATGGGGTCAATCGTTTGCAGTGTGAAAAGCAAATAAAAAGTAATTAAAGCACGAAAAATTCACCCTCTAATAGATGTAACTGCAAACGACAGTCAGCAGACTACGGGCAACTTTAAATACTGTGCCGATCTCACAGAGTGCCTGGCTCATGGGTATGCCAGCACTGTAATAAAATCGTTACAAATAGAGGGACCAGATTAGCCTGCCACATTACAATCAAAATTTATTATTATATATTTAAACGCAACAAATACTCGGATCTTGGGTGCTCTTTGAAACGTCACGGTTATATTTTGAATTTCAAAATGTTTAATTCTTATTTCGTTAAACAAAAGCATTAAGTCCAGTTCTTAGAAACAAAGCCTAAAATATAGTGCCTAGGTCCCAGAGAACAAATACCAGCATCTTACGGTTATAAAGGCCTGACATGAATGCAGGTCCTTTATATTTACTTTTGACCTCAACAACAAAAGATACAACAGCTTCAAACATTTATTACTCATAAGCAAACACCAAAAATGTTGGCATATTGCAACAATGCCCGATTTTTACAAGGGACGCAAATTATACAGTGAGTGTTCTTAAAGACAAGTGTAGCCGTGAAGCGAGATTATGCCTTTTGGATCGCATGGTCTTGAGAAGAGGACCGTCCGACTACTTAACTACAGCCCGTGCTCACAGAACAACTTGATGCACGAGTACTGCGTACGCGACTCCAGAAGCATTCGCGACGCACACCTCGGGATGTCCGTCCTCGGACATTTTAAGGCACTTAAAACGATGTTAGTTAAACTCAAATAGAAAAAGACAAGTCTGGTGTCTGCAGTCGTGAATCACACGGCAGTATTCTATTGTCATGAAGCTCTGTACGTAGACACTAACCTTTTAAAGCCTAGCAGTTACTCCGTATACCATCGGATTTAACACTCAAAAAGTGCTACATTGTGCTCACACAGTGTGTTTATGTGTTTTCATGGACCTCAGAATGAACAGTGACTTCTGTTCCATACAGCTTCAACTGACTGTTTTTTGTAACCGAGAGGGAGAGAGTTTACTGCGCGGTACAAAATAGGTGTTTAAACAGACAACATTTCGTCCTTAAAGGCCTTAATAAACTTTTGCGACACCCAATACTACTGAAATACACCTGTCATAAAATTTGGCATTCCCTTTCCTTTTCCATATCTACATACCTGAAAACACCACGAATTGGCACACATACATATGATGATTGCAACACATAGAGGAAAACAATTTCGCAACATTTGCTAGAAGGTCGCCAAAATGTGTGCGCAATATCAGCTTTGCTAGATATGAAAGAAATGTTTTCTATCGTTCTGTTATCGTTTTGCAGTACTGTCAAACGATTTCATGGGTAAGTAACAAGGTTAAGGTGAAGGATGGCCTTGCCCCTCCATATACACCTTAAAGAGTTTCCCAACGTAACGAGCACTATCTACGCAGTAAACTGTGCAGAGTTGTTACATGTTGCATGAGTTTGTACTTTCATTACTTGAAAAATACTTCCAACTTGAAATATATTCAAGACAAACTCTTTACAACTACCAAGCAAAATTCAACGCGCATTAACCTTTTAAAGCCTAGCGGTAACTTTACGTACCACCAGGTTTAACATTAAAAAATTCTACGTGGTGCCCACACTGCGTTTATGTGTTTTGTACGGATCTCAGAACAAAGAGCAACTTTTGCCTTATAAAACATTAAGAGACTGGTTTTTATAACCGAAGTGGAGAGTGTTTACAGCGCGGTACGCACTGAGTCCTTGTATAAAACAGATACGCTTCGTGTTTAAAGGGTTAAGGACACTAGAGGAAGAGAATTACAGTTCATAATAAACATGTATGCCACAATTAGAACAAAAAACTAAAACATACGTTGAATAAACAATAAAATTTCCCATATTAACCACCAGGTTAAAATGGGCAAATTCGCCCCACAGAACAATGGTGCCCGAACATGAGTTTCTTAGAAACCTTAACACTAGGAAGAAACACTGGTTACATATTTAGACGGTCTTCCAGTAGCGAGTCCGGGAATGTGCAAGCCGCAGACATTGCTTATGTCTCTCGCCATTGTTTTGTAGGACAAGCAGCGTGATGTGTAGCTGCCTATATTTCAGGGAGCTACAGTGCGTTTATGGTCAAGTAACTTTAACACTAGTCTGCAAGAAAGAAGTAAGGACTTTGGTGCACAATTTCAAGCCGTTACAAACTTTTGCCAGCCAAGCAGTGATTACGTGATCAGCCGGGCCATCTTTGCTCCTCATTTGGGTAAACTCACCCCACTGAGAGATAGGTAGAGATGCCCCAGTGGAATTATAACTGGTTTGGTTGAGTTTTATTCAAAGATCAAACTGTACTGTATTTCCATCAACATATTAAGCAAGGACTACAGAACATCCTACCACTTCTTTGTATTTCCAAATACATAAACGGGAAGCCATAATTTGTAGATGAAATGCCACCAGGATTTTATGTGATTATGAATACATGACCATATTATCCTACATGAACTGAAACTTAATTGTGACTTAACTAAACACTAGTAATATCGTCAGTAAACTGCTTCTTTCTTCAGGTGGTTTCACCTGAATAAGGAAGCAGGTGGCTTCCGCAACGTAGTGTAGTGTGTTGAGTATTTCTGTGACAATGGAAAATATTCTCGTGAATGCTACTGATATTACTCATGTACAACAATTGTCAAAAGTCGATATGTTACAATGGACTGAAGACTCTTTCGTGGAAAACTTAAGATGAAATGTTGTTGGTATTAGATGGACAAGCATCTCATTGGAGTGATTTGGAGATTTTGAAATTCAGAAGGAACAAAGAACATTGTGCTTTTTTGCTTCTTTCCTCTCAGTACCAGATATCTACAACAGTCTGTAAGGACACTTCCAAGCCCTTGAACGAGTTACGGCCAGCAGAGTACTGCACAGTCTACGAAAAGTGCACAGTTTCATGCAAAACCTGAATTTGATGCGGACGTTACAAACGTTTGGGAAATCTTGAAAAACATACGAATATTAGAAAGAAGTAAGGAGGAGTCTCGTAGTAAAATAAACACAATTGCCCCTCTTCAACCAAGATAAAATTCTTACCGAGATTTGAACTCGTGCGTGAAATAACAAACCTTCATCAAAACTTTTTATTCCAGCGTTGTAACCCGAATGTCAATGTCGGTAGTCACACACACACACACACACACACACACACACACACACACACACACACACACACACACACACAGACGACATTTCGGGCGAGCAAGACTGCCGGCTGTTCTTAGTACGAAATCTTGTGCTAGCGCCAGCTTTACGAGAACTGGCCAGGCGTGAAATGGGCGTGTGGGAAGAACTTGACATAGATTGACAATATCTGACAGCAGGGTAATAAGGATAATGTTTCGCCCTAAGGATTAGAAAATAAGAAGCGGATAGCGGTAACTGCGTGACAGTGAGGTTCCTAATTTGTACCCTTTCAACAACTATTAATAGAGTCATCAAATTCGTACATATGAGACCGGAGAGTCACAAACAACGGTATGGAGGGAAGATGAGAAATACAGTATTTTGTCGAGAAGCTAAAAGCGCAGAGAACACTCAACTGTAAGCATACTGTCAAACAGAACTTAACCCTTTAAAGACGAAGCGTATCTGTTTTATATAAGGACTCAGTGCGTACCGCACTGTAAACACTCTCCACTTCGGTTATATAAACCAGTCTCTTAATGTTTTATAAGGCAAAAGTTGCTGTTTGTTCTGAGATCCGTACAAAACACATAAACGCAATGTGGGCACCACGCAGAATTTTTTAATGTTAAACCTGGTCGTACGTAAAGTTACCGCTAGGCTTTAAAAGGTTAAAAAATACGATGATGTGCGGACTGGACTCAGCTGGCACAGAATATTAATCTGTGGCGGGCTCCTGTGAACAGGCTGCACTAGGGGCGGAGCATTTCTTGGCTATCTGAATGACTCAAAAGACTCTGCCGTTTGTAGTTAGTGACAGATGCATCCTGCTGCGAGCAGTTTTTCTCGTCTAGTCATACTCGATGTTGCACGTATATATCACAATAACGAGTCACCGATAAAGTAACCTCGCAGCACAGAATTAAGTTACTGCCAGTCCTTCACTTGACATTGTCCTCTACCTCCTAACACGTGCGAGTGTGAACCAATAACTCGACCGCTTCCTACGTCATCACACACACACACAGGGCACTCTGTCGTTGTCTGCATGTATCTACCTGCATGTGCGTGTTTTTATGTAGGTGCCAACCGCTGTGACATACGCATCAGAGCCATGCAGGGCGGTCATCACGCTACACTGTACGTTGTCAAACTGAATACAGCACTGTACAGAGGTGGTCTTAAAGTCTCACTCGGGTGACATAATAAAATAAACGTCATGTACAACAGACGACAGTCGTTACGACGGTGGTTAAGTGTGCTGTCTGCTATTACCACTCCAGACTACTCCAGTGATCGGGTAACACCCTGATACGAAATTCCACTAACGCGTAGGCACCCCCAGACTAGCGACTTTAGGTATAAGGAAAAGGCCGTTACAGACAGTTCGTATCACCGTAGATTACAGCGCCGTCGCTAGGATAAGGAACAAATAATCTGGAGCACCCAGTTGCGCTTCTTGGCTCGTGGGCTGTCTGGCGACGATAGGATGTGATCAGTGGCGTAGCTAGGGGTGGGGCGAGTGGTGCGGTCGCCACTGGCGGCAAAATTAATATTATAAAAGGAAGCGTTGATTCTCGAAGCAACAATTTCAAATTATTAAGCCACATAAAAATTAATTTAAATAACTAATATGTGTTTCAAGTTTATATCTTCTGCTACGGGCGGCCATTGTGACTACTCGCCCTGGGCACCAAAAAACCTAGCAACGCCACTGGATCTGGTAAAGGACTTAATAACGTTAAAAGACTGGTATCACAAAATACGCAAGTTTGCACACTACACAGCGCCGTAGTGGTTGCTTAATTCGATTATTTCCAGGAGCAGTCGAATGATTGTGCGCCTCTTGTACACAAGAAACACCGCTAATTTAATGTGCTGAAGCAGTCAGGGACAGCTTTCCAGTCTTGTCGAGATAAAACAGCGTCTTAAAACTCTGCATGGAATTCCCCACAATGACGTCTGAAGATTCAGTTCGCGTGTCTTTCAGCAAACACAGCGTCTGCGCTGACGAGACTAGGTTGCTGGCTCAGACGAAGCGTATGCCTCTTTGCACTATGAAACAATAATTTAATTACATCACGGGCTGTCGGGGTGGGCCGCGATAGCTCAGTCGGCATAGCAACTCTCTACGGGCTGGACGGTATGGGGATCGAATCCCGGTGGGGATGAGATATTCCGCACCCGTCCAGACCGGCCCTGAGTTCCACCCAGCCTCCTGCAGAACTGGTACGGGGTCTTTCCAGGGGCTAAAGCGGCAGGAGAGTGATGCTGACCACCCATCCCATCTAGTGCCGAGGTTAAAGAAAGAGTAGAGCTATACCTCTACTCCCCCTCTGGGCCTTCATGGCCTGTTATAGGGTGAAGAGTCTTTTGGGAGTGACCCCGTCTAGACTGATGAAGGAGAGAGCAGGCTTCTCTGTAACGTCAGCACATAGGCCTACCTATAAGACGACACAGCTTTGTATGCAAGCAGCCACCCTGTCTTCATACTCAGCCACGAAATTCTCGGTCGCAGCAGTGGATGTTACGGAGCTGCGTAGATATGGAATATTGTTTCGAAATTTAATTATATTATAACACAGAGGTGGAGACAGGAGTTCCTGTGGAGCAAATGGCCTCATACCAACGAGGAAATTGCACTCAGGAAGACCCTCAGTGGTAGCAAGGCCAACGAAGTGAGAAATTTAGGTGCCTTTGCCTACAAGATAAGATATAAATGGGAAGACCGGGTGAAGAAAGAAATATTGAGGTTGGGGGGAGGGGAAGAAGTAGATTGTACGTGGGATCAAGAGGCAATAAATAACTCGGACGAGACTAGAACCTGTGTAAACATAATAAATATCATAGTTCGTCTGTAATCATTAGCAATATAGTGGACATGTACTGGCAAAACTTGGTGTTACCGGGCACATCTAAAAGAATGTATGTGCAGCTCAACTAAATAATTGAATAAATTAAATAATTTTCTTATAGAATTAACCTTCGTAATATATATAATATAGGATCCTTATTTTATCCGACAAATATCGTTTGTCATTTGCTGTTGTCTTGCTTACGCATTCATATTAACGTAGCTCACTCATCCGACGACCTTCAGGCACTGCGGTACAGCTGCGCGAAATTTTTCGGATAAAATAGTTCTTATTAGTTTTCGAAAGAATCTCAGAAATTCGGCGCTGTTTACAGAAACTATCGCTACAGAATATTGATTTATTCTCAGAAATACTGCTCTTTGAATTTTATTTTATTTCCTGAAAAAATTATAGGGTTCCGTTTTTTCCGGAAACAGTTCCTATTGAATTCGATCTTCTCCCGGAAATAATCTCTACATGAGTTCAGTCTTCATTCCAGAAATAATCGCTATCCAATTTCGACCTTCCTTCCAGAAACCATCTCTATAGGGGTTCTATCTTCCTTCCAGAAACTGTCTCTATACGCGTTCTATATTACTTAAGGAAACCGTCTCTGTACGAGTTCTATATTCGTTCCGGAAATAATCTCTATTCGAATATGATTTTACTTCTTGAAACAATATTTATAGGCGCTGAATATTCCTTCCAGACACACTCCGTAAGGTGTAACACTTTACCGAGAACTATGTAGGCAAAAGAAGACACATTAGACACAACTGCGGCCGCGCCCCTGTTAATGGTATACGTGTGTCTGCTGATACACGTGCCGTAACGGAGCTGCAAGATTTACCACGGACGATGGCAGACCAAGTGTTCAGAAAAGTATGAGCTGTAAGTGGGGTCTGGATGCTTTCCATGTATTCATATACAAAAGCTAAAAAATAGCGTAATGCGGAACTCGCTTCTGTGAAAATGTTGAAAGGAGAAAGGCCTGGCAAAGCGTCCATGCACCTGTTGCATTCTAACGGAATCAGGAATTGATTTCCGATGACTTCATTCATGAATATGTAAATGCACTCGGGCACAACCACATCAAAGAAATGAACAGATCTTTCTCGTTAGTTTGCTTGTGACTACATATAACCTTAACCTTACAAATTATGTTTATATTTGTTAAGATTAGAATATTGTTTTTGAATGTTACTAGAACAGAATCCGAGATCTCTCAAAGTCATTGCTGAGTTTATCAAAACTGAGCTGCTTTTAAGTGTATTTTTAATTTAAACAAGAAAATGAAACGCAAATATCACTAAATTGATGAAACGTATTGATAATAAAGGGCACCCACTTGTAATCTGACGCTTTCCCCTCAATACTGGCTGCGGCATAATAAAATATATTTATCGATATTTTATTTCCAAAATAAATGTATTTGCTCATTTTTAATTATTAATAATATTTACATATTTAACAGAACACGAATTAGCGTATGCTTCAAAGAATATTTGAATTTATATGTGAGAACGAATAAATTTGCCCTTCCTACTCTCCAGTGTCAAGTAAAAACGAGCATAATTGAAAGAGAGCTGATATCGTTTCGTAAAAGTTTCATATCTACAACCCAGCTATTTTTTTCATTAGCATCACCTCGTTCTCTAATTACTTATATCGGGAAAATTAGTCTCTTATTTTCAGACCGTGGTCGTGACACAGTACTTTCTTAGGTTGTTACGCGTTTGTAAAGACCCTACTGCCTGCATGCTCAAGTCGACCCTGAAAATCGAGGATACTGGTTTCTCCGAAACGCTGGTAGCCACCTACAAGACTACACGGCGTCATCACCCAGAAGACCGAAATTCTAATGTTCACTGCAATTAAAACCTTACATTTCATTATTCTACGCCAATTATCAACTGTACCGCATAAACTGCTACAGTAGAAAGTAGCAGACGAAATAGAATAAGTCACAAAACCGCCGCATTATTTTCAAAGGGTTTTTGGTCAACTGACGACAGGAGATGTAACACGGGGGCAAGATGGTGCAGAATTCATACTAACATAGTTACAAGTTACATTTTAACTCTTTGAAGCATGGCTCTTATTGCAGTAATGAACAAGTCTGTTCCTACCTCAAGGAAAACACTGTCCGCAATATAAAGCCCATCTGATTAATGCTGTTTATTTTGATAATCATACAAAACCACTAAATACACCTTAGGGGAAAAATTTGGGCCTTTTACTACTTTCTTACCAGATGGTACGTATATTTACCGGTGTTTTAAGATGTTTATACCCACCATAAGGTTTCCTCAGATTCGTCTTAACATTCCACTGTCTGCATATCTGCCTTTCAAGGGAAACTTTGTACTTGCATTTTTCACCGCTTCCTCCGATAATGCTGACAGTGATCATCTACTCTTTCTTTGTCTTTACCCTGAATACTTATAAATTCTGGTCAACTATATAAACAAGAAAAATTGAATTGGCTACATTTCTTTAGAATCTTAACATAGTATATCCAAATGATGCACGTTTTAATTTAAAAAGTGCATTTTTAACGGCTGTTATATGGAGTAATGTTAGCAGCATCTCGTAGTAATTGTGTTCAGCTCTTTTCTATCTTGTCATAATGCTGAACCTCTTGGCAGATTGCAATCTAATTTACTGCAGCTTCTGTGTCATCAAGGCCAAATGAACGCCACACATCTCTAATTATATTCAGAGGTGGCAGTGAAACTCCTAATCTAATTTTGTTGCAACAGTGAGGTCTGTGCTTCTGGCATGGATAGTACACATTCGCTCTATGTAAAACCTTTCACCAGGAACGTCTGACAACCTGTCATTACTAACAACTGATCTGTTCACATTCGGATTGCCAAAATCGTCTTACGTCGTCCTTTTATCGAAAACTTATCTTTTAACCCTTTAAAGACGAAACGTATCTGTTTTATATAAGGACTCAGCGCGTACCGCGCTGTAAACACTCTCCACTTCGGTTATAAAAACCAATCTCTTAATGTTTTATAAGGCAAAAGTTGCTGTTTGTTCTGAGATCCGTACAAAACACATAAACGCAATGTGGGCACCACGTAGAATTTTTTAATGTTAAACCTGGTGGTATGTAAAGTTACCGCTAGGCTTTAAAAGGTTAACCCTTTAAAGACGAAGCTTGTCTGTTTTATATAAGGACTCAGCGCGTACCACGCTGTAAACACTCTCCACTTCGGTTATAAAAACCAGTCCAGGCAAAAGTTGCTGTTTGTTCTGAGATCCATACAAAACACATAAACGCAATGTGGGCACCACGTAGAATTTTTTTAATTTTAAACCTGTTCGTATGTAAAGTTACCGCTAGGCTTTAAAAGGTTAATTCTTCTGTCTAGGCAGAAACTTCCAGCAATGGTCTTTGACATACAGAATGCAAATTCTCCTACGCAAACCAAAATCAATGTTGCCCATTATTATTGACGGGTTCCGCCTCCCAAAGGCTTTGTAGTGTGAATAAACAGTTGGCAGAGGCAGCTGTTGTGCTTCCAGTGGCCTAAAGCACTTTACATCCGCACACGCACAGTGTTCTTGATTTGCCTTTATTTTAACCTCCCACTCAAGTGACGCAGCTAACAGTTTCATGGATGTTACTGTGAAACATGACATATGCTATGACACAGACAGTTACAGTGTTCGACACAAGAATTCTAGAAATAAAGGCGAAGTTCCCCTTGTACTGGGGCACCAAGAATCAAGGCGCAGTGCGGCGTAGCAGAAAAAACACCTCATGGTCCGGATGAATTACAAACCAGAAAATAGCATTTTTCTTATTCCTAACGGATGCGACGAGGCCTCAATGGAGCCAGCTGCAAATAGGGACACCCCTACGCCAGACGGACAAAGAACCCCGATTGTCCAACCTAAGCTACCGGTCCCGGACGAGGAGTTCACATCTGGTCCTTTGACCGCACAATATCCACTCATACTGTACACGGCTCAGTACATTCACTGCAGTGTACGGAGAAAGGATGCTGGGGCGACAAATGAACTGAGGCAAGGAAGTTACAGAGACACGCTTTCATGAAGCTGCCAAAAAATACCATAAAACTCCCCGTCGAGAGAAGTTACTCAAGTGGCAGCTTGTATTCTGGAGGTGACAGGTTCGAATCTCGGCCGCCAAATTGTTAATTGTGGGTGTCATAGCCTTCCTCACTCCCTCCAGAAACCTCCGGGACAGTACCTTAAATTAGGCAACAACCGCTTCCTTCCACGCCATTTCTAATTCATCATTCACTGTCATTCAATCATTCGAAGCTATAGAGTCTTGAGATATTGGCAGAACCTTTAAATAACCTGTAAATAACTGTTAAACTTTAATGTGCAATCGTGGTTCACTAATCCATGTGGATCAAAGTACACATTTTTAGATGCCTTCCTGCATAAAGTATCTTCAGAACTAGTCAGAAGTGACTTACTTGGCTTGTGAAGGCGTATGATACAGAAAATTCTTATAGATCAAAATTAATCCTTGAAAGAGGGAAAAATAAGCGCATGGACGTTTATGCAATTCGATCTAATAGCAGATGGGTTACTGTGGGAAGTACACGCGGTAGAGACTTAACGCTCCCTCGCTGTGGTCTGAATAGGGCCTGTAAGTCGTAGCGCTGCGCCTTGGGTCCATGAGGCTTCATACCAGGGGGCACACATGCTGTACGGACGCCACGGAATTCAGTATTTTCCGTGGTGGGGGGGGGGGGGGGGGGGGGCTGGTGAAGTAGTTCGAGGCATCTCGTTTCCGGTCTACTGTTGTATTCTCTTCCAGTTCCCGCTGGCCTGTGTTAACCAGCCCTAAGCGCTTGTCGCAATCGAAGACTACCATGTGGTTGTCACATTCGTGAGAACGACTGAAAAAGAATATAGCGCAATAACCCTGCGTTTGACGAGGAAGCACAAGATTTCGAGACAGCTGCAGAAGGAATGACACCATGGGATTTTTCCGTAACCTCACAGCAGCGTTAAATTTTTCTGCCTTGATGTTCAGTGTTTTAAGGAACGAGACAATAACGCTGGTATCACTATAAACTTCAAGAATTTTGTTCAGGAGAAGTCTCAGTAACTCTTGTTCTTACATTTTATTTCTTGCACATTCCTTCTACCTTTAAAAAATCCCATTATTTGTTCCTCAGATACTGTATCTGCAATTTTCACATTACACTTTGACTGCACACAAAACGTAAAAACTAGGCCAAATTTAGAAAAGAAATTAAATGTCTGAAATCAGATTTCTGAGACATATCTACAGTATATTCACACAAGGTCACACGTGTTCTAACACAGTTTTCTGAACACGTGTCCGATTACTGCTAGCAATATACTGCAACAGCTCACGCCGCAGACTATTCGATGCGTTATTTATACACTGTTTATGGTAAAAGTAATAAACAGGAGACTGTGGCCTTCGCGTCTGCCGGATCCAAACCCATGCCATTTGTACTTGTGGGGCAAGCTAAAGGTCAAAACCTACAGATAATTCTGGCGGAAAACGATATAAGATAAAATATACAGAATATATTGCTTTATATCTCACCAACAGAACTTGGATGTGAAGTGAACAACGTTTTTGTTAGGTATAATGTGTGTCTGCGGACCAAACGAAACCGTTGCGACACTAAACACGATGAATAAAAACCTAGTGTTGACAGCAATGCATTTAATTCAAATGCGTGGACCTCCCACTCAAGGCTAATCGCAATAGCGGCGATCGCCGCGTTGCCTGCCGACATGCGAATCAGTCCCGAGTGTAACAGCAACGCGTTATATCAGATATACACACTGTATTATTTGCTCGTAAAGGATGCAGTCTATCGTGTCAGACAAACCCACTAATTGTCAGATAGTCTCGGCATGTACATACACGTTCTTTTACCCACAAGAAGTTTTTCGTTGAATTTTTAAGGGGCTTTTGCCACTAAAACGTTATCTTAGCAGCGCTCAGCTGGACTAGGCTGAAATTTGCTTATCACTAAACAAGTGATATGGCACTTCGTGGCATAAAAGTGACCATAGGACTGGATCGGACTGAGTTTTGGCCACCAATGATCCAGTACCAAGGCACTTCACAGCATGAATTTAACCATCGGGATTGGACGTGACCGGACCGGACTGGATCGGAGCGGACTGAATTTTGCACACAGCGGTCACAAGTAATAAGGCATTTCATGCCACGAAGCTAAGCACTTGGGATGGTTCACCTTGTCTGTGTATTTTACAAATTTAGACTTAAATGACCGTAGGGCCTCAGAATACATGACAATCATTGATTTTAAAACTCGTATGCGACTTAGAAGTACTCTGTTTCAATTACATCTCCATTTTCATTTATACAGAACTTCTGTTAGTCTGAATGACACAAAAACGCATTTTCATTTATACGCAAGAAATTTCTGTAACGCGCAGCATTATTCTTGGATAGAACATACACTTTACATTTATTATCGACTGACATCAGTCTGTGTATTCATGAGTGTTCGTGGCTTCAATTCTTCGCACGCAGGCCCCCGTCTGATGTGCCCTTGCCAGGTTTGGCCATGAAAGTGTTGTACGACATCGCGGGGAAAGGAAGGGGTTCATTATTAGAAGACAGAAGGAGACTCAAATGTTATAAATTAAACTGTAACATTAAAACACGTAACGACCCTGAAATTATTTAAAACTATAATTAACCTTTCAAATAGTTCAAGGAAAGATTTCTGTCTTATGTTTCTTTGAAATCCGTACGAATAATTTCACAATAAGCACTTCCTGGCAAGAAAACATGTTTCAAATTATTGTATTTTTAGCTGGTGTGTAATCTGATATGCCCTGTAAAGTACAAACCAGCCTGTAACGCTCCGAGCGACCTCGCACTTATCTCAGTTTTGCAGCAAATATCAAGTTCCTATCCCACATCCCGTTATGACTGATTTGTCCCACATAGTGACCTAGTATAAGTAAAAATAGTTTTGTACCTTAACCTTGATATCAGAGATACTGCGTACAAACAAAACAAGAGTGAGGAATTGCGCTTTACGACAAACAGGCAGACAAAAAGAAAGAAAGAAAATTCGAGTACACATATTTTAATGCGTTCTTAAAAATTTTGCACACATCACTGTCACTGATGTCAATTTATTATAGATGTGACACCTGCTACATGAAACGTAGTCACCTTGCAGATTAGCACAGTGCATAACTAAAGCACATGAAGTTAGCACTGTGCAAGTAGAAACTCCACCGATAACAAAGCGATTCTGAGTCAGTTCCACCAACCTCCGAACGTTAGAATCTGTCTCCTTAAATTCCACATTAATGTCAGCCTTCTCATTTCCCTTTCTTCTTCCTAGTGGACGCTCTTTACAAAACGTCTATCCACCAAAATTCTGTACGCATTCGTCTTTCCTGTTAACAAGGCTGTCAACTGTAACAACTACATAGTGACTGCGGTAGATGAAGGAAATATAACTGTAGGGCATTGATATAATAATACTAACAAGGTAAAACCCAAGTGCTGTCCCAGTGCCACTGTTCTCACCATAAATCCCAGATAGGCTGTTCTGGGATCAAACCCCGGCCTCTGCCATGAGAAGCCAAGGACTAACCGCCCGATCCATGGCTCGGACTGCTGTAATAATTATGTTACATAAGCACACACGCGTATTTCAGCTAATAACATCCCAGTGACATCCACGAAAACGCAGTGGATTTTAATGGGTCAGACGCAGTCTGAAATAACATATCGTCTGCTGTGTCATCCGCTTTCACCAAACATTAAATCAGTGAAAAACATACTCGTTCAACGAAAATAAATCTGAGGGTAAGTGCATACATTTTAGAGTCACCTGCTGGATTTGAAGGGAAAACTGTGCCGAGTTATTTTGGTGTTCCGCGCTGTTGTTTGGAGGCCACGCTAGGGCGGATGGACGGACGGACTCTGATGTGCGCAAACAGTTAAGTAGCGAAGGTCGGCAGGCACTGGCGCGCCCGCGCTCTGCTGTCATCCCGACTGCTTTGAAGGGGGCTTCGAGTTGAACTTGATCATGAAAAGGTCAAAGGTCGAGATTCCGGGAATAGATCATGCGGTAGGAGTGGCTGCGTAGGGGGTTAGAGGGTGCCGAACACATGTTGGCTTTACGTAAACTCTGTGCATCCAACATTCCAAGAAGGAACGGCGACAGCTGTCAGCGTGTTACCTTCATGACGAAATAAGTACCAGTCTCTTTGTGCAACTAATTATTCTGTCACAGAGGACAGCACGAACTTGAGGTTCTAGGCAAGTTGCCAAAGATGTTATTCGGGTCCCCGTTGTGGTTTGGCTGTACGGCTTTCCTCAGACATCTCTCCTATCTTGCATCCCGTGTATAACAGAGGATATGCACTTTTGAAGCAGATCGTCCGTCATGTCCGTAGTCCCCGCTGGCCCTGCTTACTTTGCTGTATCCTGCCTTCGTATGCCCCAATGTACCTCCCAGAAAACAATGTATCAGGGCTCCTTGCGTAACTCATAAAGCTTACTTCTCTGTATATACATCATCATCATCATCATCATCATCATCATCATCATCATCATCATAGTCACTTTCCCGATTTGAGAAGACTGGCTTCTTCAGTTGCCTGAGAGTTTGAGTTTCCTATTGTTCCATAAGTCGCTCTGTAGTTTCCTTCATTTGCACCGCTCAATCCAGTTCCACGTGTTCGACTCGGTGTGGCAAAATTTTTGGAAGTCGCGGTTGCATCGCGGTTTCCCGTTCACTTGGCGTAGGCTCGCCCTTACACACGCTAAAATACTTGAAGGCGTTCAGCGGAAGTTCGTAGATCTTTGTTATAACATTTTCTTTTTCAGGACCGTAATGGCATATAATCTGGCCAATGCACTTTAACGCCCTCATTTATGCACCTAGCTCGAGCAAATGCTTCAACTTGACGCATTACTTGTAAGTAATGTTTTTCTATGGGGGGGGGGGGAGAAGGGGTGATAAATTTGTCCATCTTCTTTGGAAATCATAGGACACGAGCGCCTGCTTGAAATCTCAGACACATATGCTGTGTATACATCACGTCAGCTCATTATGTAAAGTCTTTGTTTCTGCCGGCTGCGCATCAGCGGCAAATTTGGTTTGCAGAGATGCTGATATACTTTCTGAAGCAAGCTATTTCACTCCGTCACATCTTGTAATTTTTTACTTTGATTGTAGTTTTTTAAAATGTAATTATTGAGGAAATTATTTTTGTCACTCCTTTCTCTATTAACGTGCATTTTTTTACTATTATACCACTATGGTTTTGTGTGTGTGCTTTCACCTTATTGGTCGCTAGGCCGTTCACTTATCAGTGTACTGAACAGGAACTGAAATGAACCGACTTACTATTGAAGGCACAATTTCTGACTACTACGTTAAGATTTTCAAATACAACCTTCAAAAATTCTCAACGTCGCCGTTTTTTAACTTAAAATATTGTACATTCTTAGCTCTTTTTATTGTCCATCTACATATTAAATTTTACACGCCTAATTCAAATACTAGCTGGAAAAATTCTTGCGTTATAAAATAAACTGATTTCTGTTAATCCCCACGTATTACTGAACATTTGTATGAAGAGTCTGCAGTGTTTTTTTTATCAGAGGCCAAATCACACTGTTCTAAATGCTCGAGCTGTTAATTAAAGAAATGTACCTCTGCTGTTTATTGTACCTAGCTGCCCTTACACGTTATTCAAAGAAGCTTGATTTTAACAACAGCCCGTTTCAACGTGCCCTATGGTTTTATAATACACAAGTACAGTTAGGAGAAGAGATTCAAAACTTGATTGACTTACTTACCGAAGAGGAAATGTTCTGTTCCAACATCACCGCGGCGTTTCCTGAAAAAGGGAAGGCGTTTTTTATTACAGAGCCAACGTGAAATTTATTTACAGCCCGGTTCTACTTAGCAAATAACGTGTCACATTAAACAAAATTAAAAATGAAGCTATATGAGATCAGATAAATATTTATTCAGTGAATGATATAATGGGCGATTAAAAACATAAATGGTTAAAATATTTTAAGAGAATTTAAAAAATTCCGACTTTCAAAACTTTCAGTTTATTACAAACCAAACATTTATATAGGTACAAGAGCTAGAGAGATTATTCACAATATGGCTTGAACCTAATTTGTAGAAAGTACGGATTCTTGTATTTCTAACAGACGAAATCCTTCAATTTCTTCCAAATTTCGCTACTGACTTCTGAAGGTGCTGTTAACAAAGAGATTCTGAAATGGAACGAAGAGCGAAGATATGACATGCTTCTATTAGACAGACTTCCTTCCCTTGTCATATTTCTTGTGCAATACATGAAAAATGGCTTTAGAGTGGTGCCTCCCTGCCAAGCAATCTGTGCTTCTAGGGCCAGTGGTGTGGTCAGAACGCAACACTTACGCCAGCATTTATCTGCTTTACGAAACTGCACTACCCTCTGCCGAGTCCCAGGCAGTGGCGGAACAAGTGCGGACCCAGTATTTGCGTACAGTGTGTTCATCCTAATAGGGCACTCGGTATTTCACCATTACGGGATTGTATACATTCATAATAAGGACTGACGACATCCCAGGGGCGTTTGAATGCAAATACAACATTAACTTACAGTTTTGTGCACAAATGTGTATTTCATGTTAACTAAATATCTCAGAAAATCTTATCACATTTTAAATTTTAATGTTCTCTAATAATTAAAGTTTTAATTATTAACGTACACAGTGTATACATAGGAACTGGCCAGGCTGTGTCTAGTACTGCAATCATAGGTGTAACTTGCGGGGGGGGGGCGAGCTACTGAGTTGAAGCGGGGCAAATAAAAAAACAGAAATATTTTCTAAACGATTATTTGGGTGGTGTAAAGACAAAAAAATAAAGAAATTAAAAGGCTGCCTTCAAAGGAATCTTCCCCCGTCTTTCTAACCCGACTACCTCGTAAATTAAAGTTCCTAATGCCATGGTCGATTTACCCCCCCCCCCCCCGGGTAGTGTTATTGGCCAAGTTACGCCTATGACCACAATATGTTGTATACGGACGGGTACGTGAACTGCATTCTGTAATGAAAATCTATACTCATGTAAGACACATAACCCCTAGAACTGTGCGCCCCTGATGATGGCTCAGTGACAGCCAAAACAGTCGAAGAAAGTACAATGTAAGCGCCAGTATTACTTATTACAGGCAACTTGCGCGAGCCGCTTTGTGCACACCCACTTGATACAAGTTCTGTGCCATAGGAGCAGCTAAGGCGTCACGTGACCAAATTACTTTGGAACAAAAGTAATGTATTCAGTCAGACTTTCTCATACATGGTCAGAGACCGACCAAAACGACGAAACGCGGAACACTGAACTGCACACACACACACGACAGTACGTGGTTGAGAGTTCCGAAGGCAAGGCAGCTAACTGCCGGGACCTCGGCTTTAGCAGGTGAGTGGTCGGCCATTTTTATTTCCGGGGAAAGTGCGAACGACAGCCAACGGCTACGAATTTGGGTAAGTTCCAAGGTTGCACAGCACAAGGTAACGATATCCAACCAGTATCGAACCCTGGCCATCCGGTTTGGTGTAAGTTGTGTCAAACACCTCAGCTACATCGACTTCAACTGCTTATGAGCACTAACAGATACTGCCAAATTGTACAACAATTAATCCGTATTTCTTACATTCCAGAGATTCGCCTGGCAGGCTGGCTATTCATCTGTTCTCTATCAGCTGTACCCACTACGGAGGCATTTTGTTAAGACAGATATGAGGTTCTGACGGCCTTCATTAACCCTTTAAAGACGAAGCGTATCTGTTTTATATAAGGACTCAGGGCGTACCGCGCTGTAAACACTCTCCACTTCGGTTATAAAAACCAGTCTCTTAATGTTTTATAAGGCAAAAGTTGCTATTTGTTCTGAGATCCGTACAAAACACATAAACGCAACGTGGGCACCATGTAGAATTTTTTAATGTTAAACCTGGTCGTATGCAAAGTTACCGCTAGGCTTTAAAAGGTTCAGAGGGTCGAGTTCTTCCGGGATGTGACTCCATGCAACTTGGCCGATATGCACCAATGATTTGGAGGTATGTGTCTACTAATCTATACGGTGTCACAGTCGAAAGCAATTTTGTGAGAGTTCACATCGACATGGGCTTTTACTTTACCCACTTGCCGTCAATACGCCCACACGTAATGCTGTATGTTTATGTACAACTGTAACGTTACACGATTGTTGCTTCTCTCTTGATTTCCTCTTATGCTTGTTATCCAGCAAACGACACCCTAGACACGTGTTCAGAGGGTCTCCGGTTTGATACGTGTTTCTGGACGGGTTAACGCATTTCAAATCGGGGCTGTGGAGTCGGCACACAAAAGCTCCGACTCCGACTCCTCGATTTTTAAAACTCCGACTCCGGCTCAATATGTATTAATAACGGTAAACCTACAAGACATTTCATCGCCACCACGTGAATCATCAGGCTACCTTTTTTACTTATAACCTATATTTAAGTATAAGTCTAACGGTTACTGTAGCTATCAGGGCTCTGGAGTTGGAGTGTCTAGTTAATATTTTAGAGTGAGGTCGGGATCGGAGTCGGTACATTTTTACCGACTCCGACTCCACCTAAAACTCCTTCCGACTCCGACTTCACCTAAAATCCCTTCCGACTCCGACTCCAACTAAAATCCCTTCCGACTCCGACTCCACCTAAAATTCCTTCCGACTCCACCTAAAATTCCTTCCGACTCCACCTAAAATTCCTTCCGACTCCGACTCCCCCTAAAAATTCCTTCCAACTCCGACTCCACCTAAAATCCCTTCCGACTCCGACTCCACCTAAAATTCCTTCCGACTCCGACTCCACCTAAAATTCCTTCCGACTCCGACTTCCCCTAAAATTCCTTCCAACTCCGACTCCACCTAAAATTCCTTCCGACTCCGACTCCACCTAAAACTCCTTCCGACTCCGACTCCACCTAAAATCCCTTCCGACTCCGACTCCACCTAAAATTCCTTCCGACTCCGACTCCACCTAGAATTCCTTCCGATTCCGACTCCACCTAAAATTCCTTCCGATTCCGACTCCCCCTAAAATTCCTTCCAACTCCGGCTCCATCTAAAACTCCTTCCGACTCCGACTCCGCCTAAAATTCCTTCCGACTCCGACTCCACCTAAAATTCCTTCCCACTCCGACTCCACCTAAAATTCCTTCCGACTCCGACTCCCCCTAAAATTCCTTCCGACTCCGACTCCACCTAAAATCCCTTCTGACTCCGACTCCACCTAAAATCCCTTCCGACTCCAACTCCACAGCCCTGTTTCAAATAGCTCGGCGCTGGTTTAAATTCACAGTGCGCTATATAGAGGTAGCACGTGTTTCAAGCCCCACTTGTTTTACGCCTTTTTGCTTTAACGCCCCTTGCCAATATACAACACTCCTTAATTTACGCCTTCTCATTTCGGTTTAATGCCCTTTGGCCGGTTACACTCTATTATATTAACACCTGCCTATTCCGTTATTTATTACGAGATTATCATTCTTTATTTGCGCGTTTTTTATTTACGACCCCTCTTTACGAACACAACTATGGCGTAAAACATGCGCGTGGTGCATCAGGCGTGGCTAGATAAGCGAGAGATGGTATAAAACCGAACGTTTGGGAGTGGCTACACTCAGAAGTAACATCTGAAATTTCAAGAAAGAGGTGTATATGAATATTCGCATTATCAGACTGATGGGACTGCACATATTCGTTATGCTATTTACGTTGAATTCTGCCAGTTCAGTTGTAGCGTTGTTTGAGTATACTTACTGCATTTATTTTGTCCGGCGAATGACCGGTTTATGTTACAGGATTCTGCAGAACGCATTATGGGGCAGCCGTTGACACACAACACACGCCGTGAAAGTCAAGCAAATGCACGGAGCAGAGTCCTTCAGATACCAATACCTACGCTACTAGTGAACAAATTCACCGCAGTGTATGAAACCCGACATTTCGTTACCGTGTTCACAACAGCCGAACACTTGCCCCTATCCTTAACCAGATGAATACGGTCCACGTAATTTTATCTGCCTTCTTTTAAATCCAGTTTAATATTATCCTCTCACATACGCTTAAATGACTAAGTGGTATTTTTACTTCAGGTTTGCCCACCAATATACTGAGCATTACTCTTCTTTCCGTAAGTGCCACATGCCCAGCCCAATTCTTCCTCCTTTTCATCTTTAATTTGGACATAAGGTCACTTTTATTCACATTCAAAAATAATGTAACAAAACCAGAGGCTTTCTAAAGTTTTATGATCTTCACTTCTTACAATTTCGGGGGAGTTTCAGCTGAAAAGAAGTTAACAACATGGCGTCGTTCCGAACAGTTCAAGAAATGCACACTCTTCAAAGAGGTTCACGCTTCATTCTCAAACCGAGAAGTCAGAAATAAACGAGCTGTGTGTTATTAACATTTACTGTTTGTGTGGAATATGTAACGAAAGCCCTTTAAAATTTTAAAGAATTATTATAAAAATAAAATTGTGATCACAGTCAGCAAGTTGTGTTTTCCGGTACCATCAAAATTTATATCGCAAAGAATCTCTCAAAAAGGTTATCACAATTCTAATCGCTTCGAAAGTATTGGCAGTTCAACAACTCGACGACATCAGAATTCGTCTTACATTATGTACTAGCGATGTAATATGCGGATTTTTTTTTTCCGGGATGTAACGTCGCGTCTTTGGTAAATAAAACGTCAGTGCGGCATCCTTCAGTAGTGGAAAACGTGAGCCAGCATTGTGTGTGCACGATAAAATAGAATTTTCAATAACAATAAAAGCCTGCTTTATAGGACAGCTTTACACAAATCCCCTTCTTAGATGCCCGAAAGAAAGTTTGTCGTACCACTTCACTCAGACGCAAGAGCTTCCCTTCTGAAGCGTGTAATGATTCTATCGTCATATCAAGATAAAAGTGGATGAAAACTGTCAGTTAAAAAACATCTCAGATTTAACTGACGCGTTCTTAGGTTCCTCAAACATGCATATTTAACTAGAGAGGCCAGGGCCGTTTTAAAACCGTTCTGGACCCAATGCAGAAGCCAATTTTGAATCCGTACCTACACGTGGTCCCGAACTGATACCGCATATAGACCAATGTGAGGATTTAAATACGAAATATTTTTGACACAAATTTTGAAAACACAACCAGCTTTTTCGCACCCCTCCCCCCGCCCCGAACTTTGGAGACCACCAAGCAGCTGCACAGATTGAGACAGCATTAAACTGGCCTTAACAAATATTACATAGCGTCCTGTGATACTTCTACCTTAATAGCCTTAACCATTACCACTTCCCCTATTACTACCACAAACACCACCACTGCCGTTACTACTTACTACTGCTACTACTGCCAGCACCATCATCACTAACCACCACCACCACCACCACCACCACCACCACCACAACAACAGCAACAACAACAACAACAACAATAAATGACTCAAGAACCAAAAACTGGTAAAGACAACAATACCATGCAAAAGACACGACATCCCACTTTGAATCAGGAGAATATCTTTGTGCACTGTGTTCCTATAAGAGGTCATAAAAAGAAACTGAAGCCAATATATTAGAATACAAACGTTTACTTATTACGCACAGTGCCTGTGGAATGTAAAAGTCAAGACGATACGATACGATACACGCCTGTGTGACTGAAAGCCGGTGAACTCCCCTCTGACGACCTGCAGAAGACGTCCATTCAGGAAACATAATTACCTAGCACTCTGCAAGAAGCCATGATACGTGTAAACTTTATGGTCAAGGTCTGAGAAAGGATACCCTTTAATGTGGTGCGCAAATAAAAATGCATTGTTAGATTCGAGACTCTCGCGCGATGTTATTACAGAGGGAGGGGGTGGGGGGGGGAGTGATGCCGTGTAGACTGATAAACAGCTACAGACATTTCGACAAAAGGTTAATGAATTAAATGCACTGCGACCCTTCGGTATCCGACGCGACAAAATATGACGCAAGGCAAGTCAGTATTATAACAATAACGGAGTCGTTTACAGATCCGTCGCCTGAGCAACGCTACATAAAAAATATGCCGCTGTGTGGGAAAGAGCGATCGGCCTAGACACCTGCAGCCACGCGAAAGGCCGAACGGTATCCATTGTGTATGAGGCGGAGTGAACCCCACGTCGTTCTGAAGGAGGAGAAAAAAAACCGTATCGCCTCACTGGTGCATACTCAGCATCTGCTACAGTGATTTAGTACTTACATACAGCCCTTCTCTTCGGACTTCCTTCGTTGTCTGGAGGAAAGGTGGGCTTTCTGGCAGCAGTTTTCAAATGAATTGGAACACCGTGGCGGGTCTGTTCCCACTAGGCCCCAAGAAAGCATCAAGCTTTATCTAACGCACTGCATGCGAGTACCTTTCACTATGACCTTATGAACGGTGAAAAAGGTAACAAGGCCCAGAGCTATCGTGAAATACACTTCTTTCATATTCAGACTATTGAAAATTAACAAAAAGAACAGTCCTATCGCGTATGTATTCGCCTTTGTCTCCGCTAAATCCATTGTAAATCTGCTACTGTGTGATTCAAACAGGAAGGCGGGTGAGTGACAGCTTGTCCCGCCGACAGAAACAGGAGTGCAAGCCTCCGATATAGCTAAACTTGTCACTCTTCTAAGACTGACATAAATTGATCACGAGTGCGGGTCTTGGACTTGGCAATACCGTACAGAAATCAGCCATTCTTCATCACTCTGTCCTGAATTAATTAAACATCTTAGAATGAAGCGTCTACTCTGTCTAAAGCTGGGGCCTTAGTATTCAGGTTTTAAGGGCAGTGTTAACTTCAGGCACAATTTCCAACGTTTCATTTACATTTGGACTGCGATAAAAATGCAGTAGCAGTAACTGAGACCCACTGATAGTGACTGGTTTAAATCTCACCACGTGACAGGACATGCAACAGTCCAAGTAACATTCAAGCTCCTTCTTACGTGAATCTCAGTAAAGCATAATTTAACACACACACACACATATATGTTAACCTTTTAAAGCCTTGCGGTAACTTTACACACCACCACGTTTAACATTAAAAAATTCTACGTGGTGCCCACATTGCGTTTATGTGTTTTGTACGGATCTCAGAACAAACAGCAACTTTTGCCTTATAAAACATTAACAGACTAGTTTTTATAACCGAAGTGGAGAGTGTTTACAGCGCGGTACGCACTGAGTCCTTATATAAAACAGATACGGTCCGTCTTTAAAGGGTTAATTATCATCTGCATTAACAGTGTATCAGTTTCCATAGGATATGGACAAGTATGCACTCCAGACTTAGCAGCCATACATATGGAATGCGATGATTCGTGGCTGTAATTTTGTTTCGTGTTTAATTACGATTTCCAATCAAAATGCTCCTGAATTGGGCGCGCAGTGTCCCTTTCAGATCACGTAACAGCAGCGTGCTTATTGTCCGTGGTTTAGCGAAATCTCTGGGTCCCGTTGCTGTTTTTCACTCCCTTCGAACGTGTCGTGTTATCGGGTGAAAAACAACTGTTTGACCCAAAGGAAGCGCGCAACGGCGATTTTCACTTGCGTGAAGTTTTGTTACCAGACGAGGAAAAGTGCTAAAGGAATTTCGGGCTTGCTAATTGGCAGCTGGCGATGAAGCGCAAAGCCGATCAACAGCGTCTGAAGGGTGCACAGGTTCTGAAGGTGGCCCAGAATTGTGGGAAAACGACAATCGTTTCGACTGCCCTTCAACGTCGGTAAATGAGCGAGAGCAGGGGTCTTCAACCCGCAGCCCGCGGGTCGCATGCGGCCCTCTGAATCTTTTTGTGCGGCCCCCAAACAGATTTTGAATTTTGAGTGTAGAAAGTTTAATTCAAATAAATAAACGTCAAATAAAATTCACTCTGATGTATTTTAAATTTTGTACTAAAATTCTAAGCGTTTTTGTTTTTTATGTATGAAATCTCGGTTAGCGACGTAGTAAATACTGCAAGACTATAGTAGGGCATGTCTGCAGGGTATTTAGTAAGCTGATATAGACAGGTTAATGAAAACTGAACAGTTTCAAATTTCTCACTAAGGACTAACCTGTTTTTATGCTTGTGAAGTTGTTTAGACAGGTCAATTAACAATATCGAGAATAAAACTTACATTTTTAGATTCTGAATATGTATCTTTTTTCTAATGGAACCTAAATCCCTCTGAGTTGGCACAGCGTCTGCATTATTTTTCTAAAAATACTCTCGCGGAAATAAGTAAATAATAATAAGAATCATAAACCATAAATACATAAATAAATAATTAAATAAATAAATAAGCAAAATAACTCTCCTATGTACGTTCACGTAGAGAAATATTAGTGGGCACGCCTTGCAATAATATGCAAACTTTACTTTGTAAAACACGAATGCGGCCCGCAAATGTTTCTGCCATTAAAATGTGGCCCCTGAGCAAGTAAATGTTGAAGACCCCTGACGTAGTCAATGCCTTGGTGCCTTCAAATTGACGATTAACTCACTCCAGCAGACCTATTTCGATTTAAATCAGCTGAAAAAAATAAAAGAAGAAACACACGCGCAGCTAATGAGATCTTCGCCCTTCTGGGATGTTATCGACGTTTCGGGACAACCTATCGGTCCCATCTTCAAGGACTGCTTGACCCTTGGAGATAGCATAGACGGGATCGATAGATTGTTCCGAAAAGTCGGTAACTAACTACCAATCTATGCTGCGTAACATTCCAGAAGAGCATAAATCTCATTTACACGTCGGTGAAAGCCTGAAATCACACAAACTCAGCTAACCCACATTTTTCTGAATCCTGTGTGAGGTGGGAAAATTGTAAATGTCATTTGAATCGTTGTAATCATGCTGTTGGTGTCAATTTCGACGGAGCTAATGAGGAATAAAAGGTGTGTATGTGGAAAATATTGTGCTTTACCGAAACAGTCCAAGAGCTTTCTGGCAAGACCTCGTAGCCCATATCAATTATTCTTATCGGTTGATAGCCTGGACACGTAAACCACAGCACACACTAAATCAGCGGTCACCAGTTTCCTACTTACACATTTACACGGAAACATACGACTTGGAAGTTTCCTGTTGGAATAATGAGGAAGCAAAAGTAAGTGTCGGCGGGATGCTGTTGTTATGTGTGTGTGTGTGTGTGTGTGTGTGTGTGTGTTGTAAAATTATACTTTTGAAAGCATTATCCTTGTAAATAACAATCGTGGGTATTACTCTATATTAAAGGGAATCTTTCCGAGAGGTGTTGCCCTGAACTGCCAATAAAACATTGCCAAATCACAACTGGGCTTGCATCTTGCTTACCTTTCCCTGAGTCTCTAATGACCTTCGAGTTAGGATAATGCTTGACCAGCAACAAGAACACCTGTAACAGGTGTGTCACACACGGCACACATCGCACGGAAGTTCCGTACGCATTTAGGGGCCTCCAGCCTTGTATTTTAGGACAAACCTACTCCATTTCTTCACATCACTTATTTCATGATGTGAGATTCTACACGCTTTAATGAGTAACGTTAAAACGGTGGGCCGGCACAGCGCAGTTGCTACGGGTTCAACGGTCTGGAGATCGAATCGTGGTGGGGTCAGATTTCCCGCCCACGCTCAGAGCGGCCCTGGGGCCCACCCAGCCTCCTGCACAATGGCTACCGGATCTCTTTTCCGGGCGTAAAGCGGTCAAGGTTGTGACGTTAACCACCCACCCCATCTAGGGCCGAGGTTAAAGAAAGAGTAGGGCTATACCTCTATTACCCCTCCGGACCTTCGTGGCCTGTCGTAAGGTGAACTTTACCTTTCAGTAACGTTAGAATATACCATGGTTAGTTTTAACAGGTGTTCATAAATGGGAAAATTGGGGAGAAAACATAATTTATTGGAGAATTTAAGAGTTCGTTATTTGATGTTTTCTTTACGGGAAACGAGAGCGAAAGCTGAAAACTGAAGTCTTGTGGGATGTTATACCGCCTTCAGTGGTAAATAGAGGCCGATGTTTCGTAAGGCCGTACAGCCTTTGAAACGTCTGTAACCGCTTACCAGCCGACATGGTAGACGCGGTGTAAAACACAAGAGGACTTGAATCTCCATTAACTCAGATGTAAGGACCCGAAACGTCGCAATGCAGTGAAAGCTGTTAGTCTATCATTTGATATGCGACTGATACTGTCTGCCGCAACATTTGTATGGAAGTTAGAACGTTAGTATTTTATATCACTTCATTTCTTTGTTTAGTATACGGGTCCACAATCCCCTATCCGCGATTCCGAAATCCGAGAAGCTCTGAAAACAGAAAGTTTATGTTTATCATAATATTTCATTTACCAGTTTATTAATACAGTGCATAAGTAAACTGTAAATAAACTCTAAGACTGCTTATAGCCTTCATTTATCCCACTTAGTGTGAATATTCATACGTTTCGTCGCAGAAATATGAATGCGTATGACCACAGGGTGCTGACCCACAGCCGCCTGGAGATGTTACGTAATGTACGGTATATGCACCGAATTACCTTTCTAAAACTAAAAAAAAATAAAATTATGAATTCTGAAACATATCTAATTCCAAGAGTTTCGGATAAGGGACTGTCAACATATGTTGATTTATTTGTATATTTTCAACTATTTTATTATATTTAGTATCTTATTTATTGTGTTCTTTTATAATTCCTGTAACTAAAAGCGCTACAGCTCCTAACAGCCGAACCCGTTTCTCATACAGTTAAGCCGAGTCCACGTGGCATGTATCTCCCGTCACTACTCACAGTCTTGGAACCGTGCTTTTACTCCTAATAGCCTTCAGCGTATTCAAAGTGCGAGGTCGCTCTGGTGTTAAGGTGAACGGGACGGCACTGTGGGCAGACAGGCAATCAGCAGGTTGCTTGGACCCAACAACAGTTGCAAGCCAAGTGCATTCTAATAGGCGGTGCAGTCTTTTACTTCCGCAAAAGTATACTGACATCGTTAGACTAGTTGTTTGCTTGTAGTGAAAATACAAGTCAAAGAGTTGTCTAGACCAGCCTGCATGTAGAATTAGAGGCGGTGACGTATGCAAGAACTATGTGTACGAAACTGTGATTGTTTCCACAGGGGTGATCAAACTGGTACTCTGGGCCGAATTTCGTCATGGAAACAACTTTTACCACTCTGCTGTAATTAACTGGTTAGAGGGCTGCCTATTTTATAATGTCGTAGCAGAACATTCTTCTTATCTGGTTCAACTGTATAGTTACGAAACGGCATTTATATTTAAAGGTATAATGATATGGATTGTTGACAATAGACATTGCATTCTTACAATTCTGTTACTTTCTATTTAAAGCAGCAGTAATCGTTTTAAAGGCTGTGTTAGTTTATTAATACTTTCGTAGCCATTCTTTAAAGTAAAACTGTTTTTGTAGTAGAAACACGGTCAGCAGATCATAATTCCGACGCACACAGTTCCGGTAACTACTGGTAATAAATGCCTCACGTCTGAATCATACACAAGAATGTTGGAACATTAACTCTCCATTTGATGTGCTGTATTCTTTAATCGTATATTCCAAGCCGATCCCAGTGGCAGCGCGGTCTAAGGCGTAGATCTGCGGCCGAGCGCTTACTGGGATCGTGGGTTCGAATCCCACGGGGGGTATGGATGTTTGTCTCTTGTGAGTGTTTGTGTTGTCAGGTAGACGTCTCTGCGGCGGGCCGATCCCTCGTCCAGAGGAGTCCTACCGACTGTGATGTGTGTCTGAGTGTGATCAAGTGAAAATAAACAACCTCGACACCTTCTGTGAGTAGGTAGAAGAGTAAAGGACTAGGAAGACGTACATTACAGTCACAGTAAGTAAGTAAGTAAGTAAGTAAGTTCGATAGAGTTTTCAGTCTCTGACAGAGTCGTTAATAGTGTCAAGGCACAATTATTCTTGTGACTAATTAAGCACCTCATCAAGAAGGCGTATGGCGGGAGGCTGAAAGTGTAATTCCTCGCATTTTTAACCTTGCCACCAGAAGGAGGTAAGCGGTCAGCTTCACGTCGCGGCTGCTTTGCCCCTGAGGATACAGCTATCACAAACGAACAGGATGCTAGCTGGGCCCCACAGCCCGTCTGGAAATTTGGGTGAGGAACAAAATCTCTTGCACCTGTTGAAAATCTAACACCGATTCCTCTGTAGACTGTTCCATACATTACTACAAACAAATACCAGTAAACATTTTAGTTTCAGTAGAGACTTCCTTTACGGAATATCTGTAGCAGCCGGTCAATACTGATACAGGACACGCAAACAGATCGCTTTTTGAGATTTACAGTTCTTGCGGTCGTGAACATGAAGATTACGGTTTTCTGGAATGCGACATCATGGGGTTTCATACATGGGGACAATACTTGCAGAGTGTTAACTTCCTACACTGAGGATGGAAGCAACAGGTTACCAAAAGATCACGGAATCAACAGCACAGAGAACTTTAGCTTTCAAAGTTGTGTTGATATAAGAACGCATATTTTCCAAAATTAATAAAAGTTCTAAAATCCAGTAGGCTAAGGGCTGGACAGCCGAGTCACTGTGGTTCGAATCCTGGCACGGACAAGAGATTTTGTAAACTTTATATTATTCATAACGTGCATGGTTGCAATCAAGTACAAATTACACCAACAGTGCATTTGTTGGTATAATTTGTACTTAAGAGATTTTGTCTTCTCCAAAGAGTCCAGGCCAGCTCTGGGCGCCCCCCCCCCCCCGACTCCGTATTCAGTGGGTGCCGGGGCTCTTTGGCGGGGATTAACGGAGGCTACTTCGCACATAACTCGCAAGCGAGTTAACTAGCCAGCTAGTGAGCGAGCAGCGAGTTAAGTATCCATGCCTATTACGCGTAGGAACAAAAACGCTAAGCAGTCAGCTAGGAGCACTTTAGTTCTCTGTTCGACATATCAGAGATGAACTGAAACATTTTAGTGTCTTGTCACAAGATACTTACTAGCCGCTTCAATTACACTGAGAGAGTTTACAAGCAGGATAGTAAATTCGCCTGTGAGTAGCGAGTATAGTTCAACCGATTTCAACTTGACACGCTCGGATTCACTAGCCAGCCAGTTTATTCGCTTTTGTAATTAGATAAGGGGAGTTTAAAAGCTGCTAGTGAACTCGCTGGCGAGTAGGATGTAAAGTAGGCCCTGTGTAATCCACGCCTTTCTGTGGTGGTAACGTGCTCGGCGGAACGAACGTGAGCACTCACCTCGATCAACAGCTGAAGTTGGAGTGAAACTATCTATAACTCCGCCCCCCGCCCCCCGCCCCCGCCATATGCCTTCAAGACATGGTCAGGACAATTTTAGCTTTATCGTACTATAATAATTTAAAGAATCGTCATTTCTGCTGAACTTACAAACACAGATAACGAATATTCCAAAGCAGCGGTGCAAATCCTTTTCCATCTCGTACACCGTTTCACTTGGCATTGAACTTCAAAAGAGCTATTTAACGTTTCTGATAACCACACTAATATTATGTAGAACCCAAATACGAAAAATTAGCTATCGGATTTAACATATTTTCTATGAAATCCGCTATTTTTAAATGTATTAGCTATAGATTATGTACTTGCAATATTGTTTTGTCCTTCGTAGGTCAGTGTCAAGCTTGTGTTATTTCTGATATCCTGTCGTTCTTCAGACATCTGTAGATCTTACACATGACGCTAGCCTCATTACCGATAGGTACAATGATAACAGACTCTTCTAATACCAGAAAATAATGACGGTGGGAATTATTATTGTTTTATACGTGTAGGGAAATTTAAAATTATTCACGTTCCTCGTAGTAAAAGAAGTCACCATAAACATTCGAATAACTGCACTATGCGGGGAAATATATTCAGTTTCAGTGCACTTGAAATCGTATGATGTAATGATTGATATAGCATTTTGATTTAGGCAATCCTGTAGGACATGAGCAATTATCAGGTTCTCGAGAAGAGAAGACAAGTCTGCATGGAATTAATGAGAGACAGTCATGTGTAGAATATACACGAGTACTAAGGACTCGGTCGTCAAGGACTTCAAACCTGATTTCAGATTTAAGGACCAATGTCTTCCAGGTTCTTACGACGCTCATTAGACTAGATTTTGAGATTAATGATTTACAGCACAGTAGTCACTAGATGTACCATCTGCTTTAACATAAAAAACTGTACATTTTTTCCAATAGTGTACGTAGGGGTTTCGAACGATATTCATAACAAGCAGCGACAGCATTAATACACAAATCTTTGTAACGCACGGTGTTTTCTGTAAGGTGGGAAATAAATTTGTACATATTATTTCGGAAATTAAAATAATTTTTAAATTAAAGTAGCCACGTGGAAAAAGTTGGAGAGCGCCAACTAATTAGATCTGCTCTGACTTTGCACGCTTCACGTTGTGCGGAAGCACCTGCAAACCAAACCAGCAAGGAATTGTGTTGGGGCGTAGAATAACTTACATTTAGGCCTTCCTCGTGCCTTACGTGGAGACCATGTCCGTCCGCCCGCCCGCCCGCCCGTCCATCTGTCGTCTGTCTTCAACCTGGTATCAGCAGCTAAACTGTTTGTCGCATTTTCATGACACACCGCAAGCTTTCCTTTCTCCCCCATTCATATGACGCGCCCACCTCATTCGCTTTTATTTGAACACCCTAATAACGTTTGGTGAGTATGCATCTTGAAGTTTCTCGTTAATGAATTTTCTCTAGTCTCCTGTTACCTCCACCTCCTTAGTACAAAATATCTTCCTCAGTCACAACCCTCTGTTCTTTCCTTGATGTGAGTGACAAATTTAACATTATCCAGCTCCGCGCAGTAAGACACGTCACCATATATATTCCACCAACTGCACTACAATTAGATACAATAGCAGTATACAAACACGTGGTAATCCTCCTACGTGTTTCGGGCTTTTTCGGCCATTCTCAGGGAGGTATTCAACAGAGAAAAGTAACCTTTATTTTAAATAGCGATTATTGTAAATAATAAATGTTTATTCAATAGGGATTATTGTATTTTTCTTTGTTTATACCTCCCTGAGGATAGCCTAAAAAGGTTGAAACATGTGACACAACGATTATTGTATTTTTCTTTGTTGACTACTGCCTTAAGCATAGCCGAAAAGGTCGAAATATGTGGCATAGCAATTACTGTGTTTTTCTTTGTTGACTACGTCCTTAAGGATGGCTGTAAAAGGCCGAAACATGTAGGAGGATTACACATCTTCGTATATCATTATATCTCATGATAGTGCAGTTGTTGGAATACGTGTGGTGAAGTAAGGGACAAATTTTCAAACCGATACAAGAAAAAAGTTAAACTGCACGATGGGCAACTTGTAGCCGCAAATGATACAGTGGGTAATGTATTAAAAAGCTGCTCACATTTACAGATGAAATGCAGCCTCAAAACACAATAATGGCTTAAGATAAATCGCTTCTCAGTTACAAGGTCCGAACATGACACTGTTACATTACACACCTACAGCAACAGCGCTACAAATATTTGTGCCACTTTTTGGAAGTCGACTGCAATAGGCCTGTATCCTCATTAGGCCTACGTATGTTTCATGTTGTGTGCAGGTACAGGCCCTGCCATGGACCGACCTCCAGTTGTGTGCAGGTACAGGCCCTGCCATGGACCGACCTCCCGTTCATGTTGTATGCAGGTACAGGCCCTGCCATGGACCGACCTCCCGTTCATGTTGTGTGCAGGTACAGGCCCTGCCATGGACCGACCTCCCGTTCAAGGATCCTACCCAATGTCCATAAACAATAATTTCAAGACCCGGAAGACAGGAGGCCTTGGGCCTAACTGGACTGAAAGGGCCAAGGAATGGAATAACTACGAAACAAAATTTGCTTTCAACATTATGCAGTACAACCGTAGTTGCTGTTCTTGCGCTAGACAGTACAAACATATCTTTAGCCGAGACACATGCTTCTATTTGCAGAGGACAGAACTTCTAACACCCGCCGTAAAATATTCAATTGTGGTCTTATTATCCTACATACGCGAAATTCTGACGTGTTGACATGTACTAATCTCACCTTTACTTTGTTAGTAAAAATTTACTGTTTTGAATCCGACACACTGACTTGCAAGAGGCCTGGAGCCAGAAGGTTACCACCACCATGCAATACGCAATTTAAGACTGAGTTTAGAGCTACAACCGGGTTCATATTAATGAAGGACAACAACAATACAAGAATTTTGACATACTTCAAAATTATAAAAGTATCTTCATGACGTAAGCTCTTATCTGCAGATGGTTCCATCAATAACAGTTTGTTATAGCAGAAATTTACATACTGACAACCTCAATGTCAACCGGCCGTACTACTAACCGACATTCAGTGACACTAAAGTTAAACACGTGACCTTAGAGCCAACTAATGTCGCTATAAAATTGTGGAAATGACAAAGAAAGAATGGGAGAGGAACACGTTAGGACTCAAGTGTCTCAAGATGCTTTGTCTTCAGTCCATAAGGTTATGCATGAAACAAAACTTCCAAGGCTTTCACTCCAAATATAGTTCGCTTCCTAATACTATTTGCACGTACAAGTTTAAAACAAAGAAAAGAGTAAGACTAAATTTCAAATGAAACACGAGACAGAAGCACGCCCAGGGAGCTAACAGAACAATCTAACGGTATGCCAGCTGCAGGTACATGCCGATGTTATCCACGTAACCCCTTATAGACAGGTCTATGACTTTGACAGCGACAGACAGAGACGTGCTTTATTTAGCGACGCTGTCAATTGCTAAGATTATACAATCGGTAAGAGATGAATGAAATAGAGCATGGAGCAATGGTAGAATGACACTGACAGGAGAAAATCCATGTACACGGATAAAACCTGTCCTAATGCCACTTGGTCTACCAAAAATCCCACATGGACTAGCTTTGAATCGAATCCGGGTTGCAGGGGTGAGCGACTTCAAGGACGACGTATTGGCCAAAAAGCTTATGCAACATCGAATGTATTAAGATATGTAGGAAAGAAATAGAAAACTTTGGGTCGCACTAGTTTATGGCCTCTGGCAACGTATTTTCTCGGCCGTGACCTTTCCGGGAACTTAACGATTTTCTGAAGCATCTGAAGATTTTACCTGCAACTATTAGCACTACCCTGACGTTAGAGGCAGCAGGTTACTTCAAAAACGTACCAGACTAAATAGTGTCAGTCCAGAGGAGAGCAGTATAAAGTTCACTGCCGGTAAAACATCATATTTCGTCCTTACCACAGCAATCTGTCTTTCTGTTATAAAACACTACAGAAGGCGGGCAATAGAACACGTTATCCTAAACACGTGCACTGAAACAGAATTTTATATTTCAGCCAATCACACGGCGCTAATTTTTGAAAATATTGAAGTACGAGTCCTAAGTCTTTCTGCCAGGAGCACGCGCCCCAGTTAGTACTTACAGATTCTGGATATCATATGGTCACCAAATTATTCCTTTAACCTTTTAGAGACTAGCGGTAACTTTACATACGACCAGGTTTAGCATTAAAAAATTCTACGTGGTGCCCACATTGCGTTTATGTGTTTTGTACGGATCTCAGAACAAACAGCAACTTTTGCCTTATAACACATTAAGAGATTGGTTTTTATAACCGAAGTGGACAGTGTTTACAGCGCGGTACGCACTGAGTCCTTACATAAAATGGACACGCTTCGTCTTTAAAGGGTTAATCCAAACTCTTCAGAAAACTGTGATGTATTTTTCTACAATAAAATCCATAAATTAGAAACGGTTATGTGCCGGCAATGTTTGTTATTTAGATGGCGGTTTTCTGGATGTTGACAGTATGTGTTCTTGTACAAGATATTTATATCCACATTTCGAAGAAATCTGCTGCCTTTATCTCCAGGGTAGAAAAATGTAACAACTTGTAAGTTACATGATGTCGAAATACAGCACACCACGTTCTAATTCTTACTGCTGTTACGAACTCAAGTCAACATTTGGTATGGAACAGGCCGCATCGCAAGGCTTCCGCCAGAAGTATGGTTTCTTAGAGAGTTCAGAATTTCGCTGAAAGCGAAAGTACGATGGGGCTGAAGTCCTCGCCTAAACCGAAACCAATAAATCTACCGCCATACGTGTGTGACAAAATGTTGAACTCAGAGACGGGGGCAGGAAGTGAAAGAAGTTACGTGCCGTAAAAACATAAGAATACATAGAATATTTACACGTGCCAACGTCACTGAACGTTAAGATCACAATGCATGTAGGAGGGTCTGTAATCAAGCAGAGCGGAACTTTGCTGTTTGCAAACCGGGAAGCATACGGCCACGACATTTGCGACAAAGTCTCTCTCTAGACTCCGTACCGGTAACACAGTTTAAACGCATTATGTGCAGAACTCAGCAACGTTAGAATTTCTGTAGCATCGGCAACGACGCAGGTGCATGTCTACATTTCTTGACTATCCGAGAAACTCTTAGCTTCTCAAGAAGGCCTCTGCTCCATGCAGTTGGTTAGTTATGCGCTGCTCAGCAGTACTAATTAACAGAACCGTGGCAAAGAGTACACTGACTGTGTCGCAAATATGGCGATGGAAGTGTGCAGGTGGTGGAGCAGTGGATGTCTTCATTTTACGTGTTCTGCGTCGCGGCAGATATATTTGGTGCAAGTCCATCACAATCTACCTGCACTTGTCCGTTATGTTCTACTACCGCCCAACCGTTTTCTGCAAAACCCACTTCTGTTGCTCAAAGGTGAAGGGTTGGAAACATGGTTCCATTTAAGCCAAGTATAACTCCAATTATCCGGAATAATTGGGACCACGAGCCGTTCGGATATGCAGAAAATCCGGATAATTGGATTTTGCTTTGCAAATAGGCTACATTGGCAGCATAAAGTGGGAAAAAAATTCTACAACAGCTTTTTTAGGCTACGTATTTATTTACATACAAAAGAAACATTAACACAAAATTCCTTGTGTGTATTTGACAATCTGTTAACCCGTAGTTTCAAGGCAAATTAGTTTTGTAGAATTCTCGACAAAGTTACCTGAAGAGACAAGCCGATCCGGGTAACCAGCGTTCGGATAATTTGAGCTATAATGTATATTCTTCTCCGTTTCATGCGTTTGCTCCTTGCCCACCAAATCTTCTGCTACATTTGACGCTTCTGCACCACAGCGATAAGATTGCAGACACTTGGTTTACCACTGCAGAGCCAAACGTGTTTCGTTTGGTTATCACTCAATAAGCACACGATGGCCAGCGTCTTGTACATTAAAGGTACGCGCATATTGGAGCGCGTCGGACACATCGGACGAGGCGGAATAATTTTGCGGCGTGATGGTATGCGCACACTGGAGGCCGTCGGACGCATCGGACGAGTCGGACGAGGCGGAATAATTTTGCGGAGTGATGGTATGCGCACATTGGAGCGCGTCGGACGCATCGGACCAGTCGGAATATTTTTACTGATCAAGCACAGTGCCTGGTATTTCCGCGGACGGGCTGCGGGGATTCGTTTGACTGCAGGCCGCTGATAAGCAAGCAACGTGAGCAGTTCTGAAGAGAAAGAAATCGTTACCACGTCCTTGTTAAGGGAGGAAGAACAAAAGAAGAAAAGCAAGTGTTACCGATCCCCGCGCTCTGGGCGACATAAAACTGCTGCCGTCCACTGCACACTGGGACGGTTGGTCCAGGTTAGCTCAGTGAATACGATGTCTGTTCTCAGGGTAATTTACGTAGGAGGTCCCTGCAGCTTCCGCTATGCAACTCCGACGAAAATTTACATGTAACACATTAATACATTAATCCATTAACTAACTAACTAACTGACTAACTAACTAACTAACTAACTAACTAACTATCTATCTATCTATCTATCTAACGAACCAACCAACTAACTAACTAACTATCTATCTATCTAACTAACTAACGAACCAACCAATTAACTAACTAACTAACTAACTAACTAACTAACTAACTAACTAACTAACTAACTATATGGAGCAGAGTCCTTCTTGTGAAGCTAATAGGTCCTCAGCTAGTCAAGAAATTCCTCGCATTTTATGGAACCCGAAGGTTCATTACCTCATTTACAAGAGACCGCCACCTGTCCCTACCCTAAGCCAGCTCAATCCAGTCCATGCTCCCTCCCACTGCTTGAAGATCCATTTTAATATTATCCTCCCATCTACGCCTGTTCTCCCCGAGCGGTCTCCTACCCTCAGGTCTCCCTAAAACAGTTCCACTCTGATGGTTGCACAATAAGAATGTCGGCAGCAACTAAAAAGTGACCACGACACTTGAAATAACAGAGCTAGTCAACTTCTTCAGGAATATTTATGGTCAAAAAAGAAGAATCAGGCATCCTCTGAAGACACATTAACTAACTTTCTTATAAGCATGGCGCAACCTGTGAAGACTTTTCGTTTACGAGATCAGATCGAACTTAAAGGAAAATTATTCGAAATTGTGAATTCTATAGAAATGAGAAGTGCCTTGATGAATTCCGGTTCTTCGGAAATTACTAATAACAGCTGATTATCATGCTCAGGAGTCTGGCGACCCATCCACGGTAGATACGTAAATGTGCATCCCTATACTGCCCGGGTCGATGGCACCAGCATACTAGTTAATCTTTAATTCAGATTTACCTTTTTAATTGTCAATTCGTATTTTTGAATAACATAATTACAAATAAATATATAGCCTTAAGCAAAGTGCCATAAATTCTCCATAAGTCATCCGAAAATACTCAAAAAAATTTTGCCTCATCTTCTAGTAAGCCCGGATATAGGGAATGAAACTCGCCATGAATCATTCTTCTCTTGCATATATTATGCACCCAGAATCTTCGTCTCTTTCTTTTCTTCTTTTGCTCTTCCTCATTTAACAAGGCCATAATAACTATTTCTTCTTCAGAACTGCTCACGTTGTTTGCTAATCAGCGGCCCACAGTCAAATGAACTCTACCAGCCCGTAGGCCGAAATACGTTACAGCGTGCCCTGCATTGCGATAACGACATCTTGACCATTGAGTCAGACGGACGCGCCGGGCGGGGTGAAAAATATTCCCCACCGAGACGGAATTGCCACTGTCCGTTGTGTCCGGTGCAGATCAGTGTGCGATGTCCCACTGCTAATAACGGGAAGAATATTTTATCTCCGTGCGCTGCGTCCGTCCGTTGCGTCCGTTGCGCTCCAGCGTGCGCGTACCTTGATACAATAAAGCGATTAAAGTTCAATTGATCTACCAGTCAATTAAAATTATGTGTAATGATACTTCTGATCTCATTCACATGTGCGGATGGGCCATGTTTTCGGAATTATAGTTGTCTAACATTAAACCTGGAGATAAGGCTGATGGATGGTCGTCCTGCTCCACCGTATCTGACAGGCGTGTAAATGGGTAGATAAGAAGAAAATATACTGACATCTTGATCGGGGTTCAAACACGTCAAGGTCGCGCACGTTCTGTTCAATTCTCGACGTCATAAATGTGTTACGACTCACGCTTGCTGAGGATTTGAATCAGCAAGCATGTTCCTTTGAAGCTCAGGAATGAAAGGAGTGTTGTGCCGTAATGTTCAGGTCCTGTAGTTTTATTATAATTATTATATTTGTTTTGTTTGCTTTGAAAGATTAACTACAATTGGCGTCATTGTTCTTGTCAAACACTTAAATGAAATGAAGTGCATATTTAGACGCACTGCACTATGAATTATGAAACCACTCGCGTCATAACCATCAGCTTCGTTATAAATAACATCAGGTGGCTCAAAACACGTGCAACGGGCCCCTAGCACTTAAAATATAGAACAGACTGTTCTAAGCTCCATTTTAAGATATTTTCGTACAATAGAGCACCACAAGTGCAGCAATACAAAGGCTTGTACACTATTAATATTATTTGCTGCTTCAAAATTCTTACCAGTTGCGATATATTTGCAGTTAAGCTAGAAATATTCAGAGCTGGGGGAAAGCACAAATGCTGGGTTGCAGGCATAGTACATTTTGGCAAAACAGCATGAAATCAGTGCTAAGCAGTACAGTACTTAACCGTTTAAAGCCCAGTGGTAACTACACGTACCAGATTTTATGACGTTAATGAATTCTGTATTTTTCCCACACAGTGTATAGAGGAGTTCCTTAGGAGTCTCGCAGTAAGTACTGACTATTTCCATGGGCAGCATTAACTGACTGGTCATTACTATGGACATGGATTGTGTTCTCTTTGAGGTGCAAACTGGATTTTCATATAATTTACATTAAACTCCAGGCTCCAAAGGGTTAATTAGAGAATTTGTCTGAGACAGGCCACACTATTACTTGAATTAAGAACATGGATTGATGAAAGAAGTGTTCTTAAAGCAACGCCATGAAAAAACAGCTGACAGACTGCGTGTTGTTACTTCATAGTATGGATATTCGTCAAGTTCATTTCGTTCGTACTAGTAGTACAAGCATTAGCACTACAAAATTCTCATTCTTTCAAGAAGTTACATGTCTTAAGTACTTGGTAAACAAATTCTGCGGTTATCTGTACCTTAAATCTGAGTCACCGAGTGACAAGGTGACACCATTTATGGGCTGTACTGGCGACCGCGTCGAACCATGCGCTCTTGTCTCAGATCAAGAATACCGCACACGCCGCCCCTTGTTCAACACTCACGTTCCGGTCAAGTCAAATTTCGCGTAAGTCGGTTTTGTGCATACGTGTGGTCAAATATACGCTAATCCAAGGGAGTTCAGTTGAAATAAAAACACAATGAAACCTGATCGGCTGGAGCATGAACGCGCCCTCGCCTGAGTTGTCACCCAGCAGCATACTTCTGCCGCTTTCTTCTCGCTAGGTTTTATTCCGACAAGGCAAAATGCGACACGCCTTTCAAAAGCGCAATTTGTCTTTACATTTTTTTAAATTGCGTAAGTCGGACAGCCTCCGTACTTCCTGCTGGCTTAAGAAGCAGGACAAGAACGCACGAATAACTGCGTAACTTGACCTCCAGTCTGGGCGCAAGTTACCAACTCCGAACGATAAAAGAACAGCGTCTTACGAACTTTTACACAGGATTTCGGACTTGCAAAAACCTGCTCATTTATACGCCACTTCCTGAACCTCTCAGGTACGTAAAAATGGATCCCTAAATATACATATTTAATATATCTGACTCATATATGTAGGCTAATCACTTAAATAGATTAACTTTTGTATTACATATTTAAATTAATTCAATTTTTATAATAACCATCCCTTTTGAACTCCTCTTTACATACGCGATTTATTTAATTTCACTCATACCTACAACCCTTAGGCGTGAGGACAAGTGCCATCACCATACAGCCTGTAAAAAAATGGATAGCATCGCACTCAACACACGACAGCTCAACACCACTTCTGTTGAGCAATTGTTGTACTGCGTTTTAACAATTTTAACGTCCTCATGGCTCTTTCAACGTAACACTTCCGAACGTTATCAGCATACAAATACGGCACATTGGACTAGAAAACAGGTCTAAACTGAATGATTGTTGCTCATATCACTTAACTTCTCTCTGTCTCTCTTTATCTATTTTGGAAGCAGCAGTCCTTTTAACAGTACGTGCTTTATTGAGGATAAAATATACACTGAATGTTTAACTACGAATTCTGTATGTGATCTTGAATTTTATGGTGATGTACACTGCATTTATGTGTAATCTTATATGCAAACGTCTGGTAGTTCCACTTGTACTGATTTCCTCCATAATGGCCCAGATAGTCTGAAACATGTTGGAAAATCCTACAGGTAACTGGGCGGTCCCAGACCTTGCGTACGCAGCTGGCTTTCATTTAACGACAACACACTTTCGAACTTCAGACAATGCGTGAAGATCCTTCATCAGCAGAAGTACTTTTAGCATCTCACGGAATTTTTCCATGTGCTTAATTAAGTCGGTTTCTTAGCTGCGTACCTAAAGTTCTAAATCGCGCATAACTACATTTTATATTCAACGCCTCGGCAGGACCGTCTCCAAATAACGTTGCCGCGACGCAGTGATCAATTTTCTTCACCCTCCACCTGTCTGCGCAGTTTCTGTCTAAGCGTTGTATTGCTGCATGATCATACCGCGGTGCTGACATGATGCTAGTAGCTCACCTACAAACAATGCAATATAAGTCACATTTCTGTGTCTCCTACTGCCATCTGCATGGACCATGACGACAGCAAACTATGAGGCTGATTGCAGATGACGTTGTCTCCATGTAGCGCAAAGAGAAAACAAACTTCTTCTGGAAATCCACATCTTTAAATAGTCTAAACAGGTCGATTGCTGAGCCGAAAATGACCGAACAAGACAGGAGCAAACACATCACACCGCTGCCCTACTGGCTCTTATTTCCAGCCTCGTCTGCTACCCAAATCGCGGCAATGACCTTTGAAAATGACGCCAGAAAATTTTTTTTTTCTTTCATGGATCAAGAGTCCTGCTGGGCCAGGGCCTCCTCACTGTCGAGGCTTCACGATCACACTCAGACGCACCACACTCAGTAGGACTCCTCTGGACCAGTGATCAGCCCGACGCAGAGACCTCTACCTCACAACACACAACACTCACAACAGACAGATATCCATGCCACCGGCGGCATTCGAACCCGCAATCCCAGCAAGCGAGCGGCCGCAGACCCACCCCTTAGACCGCGCGGCCACCGAGATCGGCGTCGTTAGCAAATACTCTAATTTTAATTTCTGTGAATTTACATTTCTATTTATTTGGGGTAAAACCAAATTACAGTTACTAATTTAAACACTGGAACTGAAATAATGACTTGTGCTTTCTGCAAATGTTTCGTATAAAAAGTAGATCGACATACCAGGCGACCTCGAAAAGAATTTTTACGTTTCACGAAGAAATATTACATAACACAAACTAGTAAAAAAAAGCCGTCGTAACAGGAAATCGTCCGTTAGTTTCTGATCGGTAGTTTTTGTTTGAGTTCGCGAGAACTACTACCGTCGCGCCGTCAGTACAAAATGTCTGCATGTATTTTCCGCTGCAGGACCTTCTTTGAGCAATTAACAGCTGCTGAGCTACAGGTTAACGTAATGCCGCTGTTTTGTGCACACAATACGCTTTATTAACTATCCCCCAGAACACAAATTTACTTCTGCTTTATTTGAATATACATTACACACTTTATCTTATACACGCTTCAAACAGCATTCCGTCATCTTCAAAGAAAAGCATTTACCTTATCAGCAATAAAACGGAAGATATGGACAGCGATAAAAACAATTTTCAGCAATCATTCTTTTAAAACCGTTAGACCAGTATGTCACTTAAAATGTGTACGCAATTATCCTATATACACTACTGTGTTTAGCAGTCGAAAAAAGGGACTGGCAAATAAAGATTAATACAATACTTGTTCATGATCACGTAAAAAATATTCACAATGGAAATAAAAATAATGTTCTCATAACACATCGTTGTTTCAGAAGCTACGTAAGACAACTATTACAATAATCTTGATCTAATGCGTTATTTGGGAACCTATCAGTAATGGACACCAGTTCAGGTAATTTTAGTGAATTCTCTGCCCACCGCTCTATATTCGAAGTGTACGTAGGCCTACATACACGGTATCATAGCAAGAAATGCAACCACTGTGTGGACACTGAAGACGGCATTACAGACAACGAACTACGGTGCGCATGCGCCAGTTGGCCGACTTCGCTTTCACAGGGTCCCATGTTGTGACTTTACTCACAAACCCAGCATCATACATATGGGATATTCTTATGACTTTTGTTAGCATGCGCATGTAGTAAGCGCGCGTCTCAATACCATGGGTGCCTGTATATCATCTTTACGTTGAAAGGGGAGAAAACAATAAAAACACAACCAGTAAGAGCACATAAATTACTCAGGTGCTGAAGCAACGCTCCGTGACCACATAAACCCGTATTTTATCAATGTAATACAAATCTTAAATATCGCGCTTTCTTAATAACTTCTTAATAGTATCGTTCGCCAATCCCAGTGGCCGTGCAGTCTAAGGCGTAGGTCTGGGCCAAGCGCTTGCTAGGATCGTGGGTTCGAATCCCACCGGAGGCGTGGATGTTTGTCTCTTGTGAGTGTTTGCGTTGTCAGGTAGAGGTCTCTGCGACGGGCTGATCCCTTGTCCACAGGAGTCCTACCGACTGTGTTGTGTCTAAATGAGTGTGATCATGGAACCTCAAAAATGAGGAGGCCTAAGCCCACAATAGGGCTGTTGAGCCACAAACAAACAAACAAACAAACAAACAAACAAACAAAATGTATCGTTCCATCAAAGCTTTAACCAAGTGGTCTCTTCCTTTGAAATTTTGTGAAGTAAATTTGTATATGCAGTTCTGCCTTCATTGACAGGACCTGAATGTTCCTTCCACCTCATCCAAAAATATGTCGATCCCTTGTCTTAAATGTGGATCACAAATTAAAATTTTACCCTGAAAGTACAAGCAGTCAGTAACGCCGAATCCATATTACCGTGGAGTTATACTTCAAAGACTCAACAAAGAGCCAATGCTGCTCTTAAAAATAACAAAAGATCCTTTACCAAACCCTGTAGGTACAGCATAAAGTGATGGAATCAACAGCAGTGCGGTGGTGAATGCTCCATCCGCTGGTTAAAAAACAAAAAATGGAAATCGAAGAGCGTTCTACGTGTAAAAATGAATCGCATTTCATGAATAGAAAATCACCGTCATTCCTCGGAAGTCTGTAGCTTAAAGTGAAAATCCACATATATTTTGTTATTCGATTTTTTTACTGGACATACAGCATTTCAGAATTAAACCAGTCTCCATGGCACTACGTTTCTTGAGGGACATCATATGTCGCTATGGAATCAGGTTCGTAACTACGAGGGGCAGTGGGGCCTCGGCCGCGAATGGGCCCCGAATCTCAGAACACTCACTTCTGCGTTCAGATAGCCCAAATTTCTTTTCTGTACGTATCCATTTTACGGCGAATTTTTATTCCTTTTAGACATACTTGTTTTTGATGACCAGTATCCATATGCTCTCATCTCTCGATGTAAATACGTCATTAACTTGATAATATAAATTACACACGTCCGTATTGTCAAGTTGTTTTGACTTTTGTAAAATACAAGCCAGATTTTCTTTTTCCCAGCTTGCGTTACTGTCAAAGAACGTATGAGTGCTTCTGATGTCTTCAGTTTTGCTGTTTGGAGGGGCGAGGTTTGGGAGACAAAACCGTCGGGACGGTTTGAAAACACTAAACTGCGCGACTCCAGAAACAGCACAGTGCTGAAAGAAACATCATTAGGAAACTGCAGATTATGTCATCCGTCGCGAAAAGTAGACCATCTTGGGATTCGCGTGTTCAGACATTTTAATTATCTTCCCACAAATAGAAACATTTCAGGGAGAGCAAAGCAATAGTGAAAGCGGAAACTGCAGTTATGCTTTGACGGGGAGAGCGGGCTCCCAGACAAAAACGAGGGGTTAGGAAGAACCTTGGAGCGAACCATGCGCAAGGTATACCAGGAGTAATTCCACAAAGTCTCCACCTTTAGGCGCGGTAACGTTAGCGAGCCTAGGCTGATGTCACAAGTAGGGGGAGTGCGCGAAGGCGTGTGCGCGTAGAACAGTGAGTTTCTGCAGCCAGAGCGGTGGACGTGCCTGTCTGCCTCAGCTTTAGTGTCTAATTCTGATACTTTACATGTATTTGGATTGTTAATACTACCGCTATGTTGCACACGTTACCGTGCGTCTGCCATTATTTGTCCGCACGTTTTGCAAAGAGTGTTCACAGTCGTCTAGATTGTGATACGGTGTGGTCAGGTAGCTAGTTATGGCCCTAACGCCTTCGAAGAGCCTCCATCTTCAGGGTAGTCTTCCATGAATATGGAAGCAGTATATCCCTCGGAAACATCGCTAACTAGCTACTGTGTTACAGAACGTCACTTCTCAGCAGAGCGTAATCTACAGTTTCGCCACCCTCAGAACCCGAAATCTCCTATACTGATAAGTTTCTATTCTGTACTCCTTTTGTAAAAAGACTCAAGGGAAATGAAACACTGGATACGGTCTACTGCCGCTTCAGTAATTTTTCACTTTTTAAGAGCTTTGCATTTCTATATTTCTTTTACCCTACTTGCCTTATTTTATGAAACACGATAACGTACTCCTGTATCCCTACTGACGGAAGTATAAAAATTGCTATGGACATCACGCCGCTAAATGTCACTCGATAATTCAGATGCTAATTTCCGGCCATCACTTAACACCAATACGACGGCCATGAAAACCTGTAACTTGGAAGTATCACTAAAGCAATTTAATGTAGAACCCTGAAATTAGGTGTGAGTGGCCTCATCGATTTCGAAAAATATCATTGTTTTGTTACTGTGGCTGCCTTGTGTAATGTAACAGAGGAATATGACGGCCGCGCTAAATTTTTATTTCTGTTTCGGTCTGACGAAGACAACAAGAAGTTTCACAAACACACAAATTCTAATATCAGCAACAGGCACATTTTTGTTACTAATTCGAAACAAACAAGCTGCACAAACTTTTAAGTTTGTTTGATAAATTTATTTGTATTACCGGAAGTTAACACGGCTGCAGGGAATCTGATTATTAAATCGTGTGATTATTGAATTGGATAGGGACAGGTGGCGGCCTATTATTCGGGTAATCAAATCGAGAAGAACGAGATGGGCGGGGCATGTAGCACGTATTGGGGAAAAGAGAGGCGCATACAGGATTTTGGTGGGGAGACCTGAGGGAAGGCGACCACTTGGGAGACCTAGGCATAGATGGGAGGATAATATTAAAATGGATCTTCAAGAAGTGGGGTGGGGCATGGACTGGATTGAGCTGGGTCAAGATAGGGGCAGGTGGTGGGCTCTTGTGAATGCGGCAATGAACCTCCGGGTTCCATAAAATGCGGGGAATTTCTTGCCTAGCCGAGAAACTGTTAGCTTCTCAAGCAGTTCTCTGTTCCATGGAGTTAGTGATTATTGAATTGTTGTTGTTGGCTTTACTACAGATTTACAGAGTAGAGCGCGGGACGGGGGAGAATAGGCGTCTTAATTTCTTCCTAGGAAGTCTAGTTCAAATGCGTGCGATAAAAAGTGATGTTTTGCCATCGATATTAAGCGCGAAGGCAGGGAAGGGGGAAGTACCCTTGAAATTTATGGGATTGATAAGGCGTCACGTGTTTACCTACCCGCTTATCACACAGCGTCAATACAAGCGATCGATTCGTTAGCACGAAACAATGCGCGGCGTGGAGACAGTGGCATGTGGCCGCTGCAATCCGGCCAGCATTGCATATCCGTGTTTGCGTGGGCGCGCGCGCCACATTAACATACGTGTCGTCATGTAGCCCGACAAATACGTACGTAAGATTCAATTACGATTTGTTTGAAAGGGAGAGGGGAACTAGTGAGAAGTGGAGGGGGGCTGTTTGAGAGTGACCTTTTGCGAGGTCAGCCCCTGTAAGGAAGGACGAACAGGGCACTTGTAAATATGGCCTTCCAGGCAGTTGACCTTGGATGCAGACTGTATGGCAAGGTCGCTAACAAACTGTGGGAAAGAGACGGCGATACGAAGGAAATGACAGGTAATGAATTACGGGCGACTTCTTCAATAGCATGACAAGCCACAGATGTGTGGATAAGCAGTTACGTAACACGTGAATGTGTAACGCTGGGTAAGTTGGTTTCAGCGAATTGCTCAACTGCGCCTGTATTTCAGTCTAGTGGAGACTCATAATCATGTCTGGTTAGCTTGTTATACAAAACGTCCAAGGTTCGAGCCAAACCGTCGCGACTAAAATTAACCTTTTAAAGCCTAGCGGTAACTTTACGTACCACCAGGTTTAACATTAAAAAATTCCACGTGGTGCCCACATTGCCTTTATGTGTTTTGTACGGATCTCAGAACAAACAGCAACTTTTGTCTTATAAAACGTTAAGAGATTGGTTTTTATAACCGAAGTGGAGAGTGTTTACAGCGCGGTACGCACTGAGTCCTTATATAAAACAGATACGCTTCGTCTTTAAAGGGTTAAATAATAGCATCCGCTAAATAATAACAGATCCGTCAGTATTATGGCAACCAGTCGTCAGAAGACGGGAGTACACTCACATCCCAAAACGGATGTACGTCATACCCCTGCAAATATCAATGGACAAGTCCAAATAATAGCCTGCACTTATAACGTGGACTGAATTCAAGTGGAACTGAAAATCCCTGCGACATAAGTCCGGTTTATTACAACCAACAGGCTTGAGTCGGGATAACGAATGACTACGGGCTGGACGGTCCTGGGGTCGAGTCCCGGTGGGGGGAGAGATCTTCCGAGCCCGTGCTGCCCTACCCTAGGGCCCACCCAGTCTCCTGTAAGATGGGTACCGGGTCTCTTTCCTGGGGGTAAAGCGGCCGGGGCGTGGCGTTAACCACCCACCTCCCTCTTGCGCCGAGGTCAAACGAAGAGTAGAGCTATACCTCTATTCCCCTTTTGGGCCTTCATGGCCTATTCTAGGGCGAAATTTACTTTTTTTCCTTTCAAAATCCTTGACAGTCATGTGCTGGAATGTGTGAAATTGGCGATATCAGACCGTGCACGTTATTTCAGTAGTAACAAGGTTTTCTTCCCCAGGTACACGATGTAATTCCATTTCGCGTCCACTGCTCTGGCCGACGTTCCCTTTTTGGTGCGTTCGCATACCTGCGGCGCTATTATTAAAATCACGGTGTTCATCCGTTCCCCCATCCCTCTGTATTCATAAAACTCCAGTATCACTGAACAGTTTTCATGAAATCTGATATTGGAGTACTTCACGAAAAACTGTACAAACTTTTCAATTTCCATTTAGATAGGACAGTTTTAATGAGGTTGCGCAAAAGGTTACATCGTTTTCTGCGCGCATGAGCGTTCATATTCTTACTTGCCCATACTCATTCGCATTTCTGCTTTATGCGCATGATCAGTTCCTACTACACTCGATTATCTTGCTTCTCGTAGGATATGGCAAAAAAAAACCAGCAATTTTGAGCATGTTATTTGTAGACAGAACACGCCATAACAGTGACGCCAGACGTACATTTCTTATTTCTGTTGTTTTTAAGAGTTATTTGCAGTAACTACTTTAAATGAACGCGTAATGGAATTTTGTCCAAGTCTGTCAATGTTACCGGCCATTTTAACTCCGGGACTATAGAATTTATTTTAATTAAATTTAGTATTGAGTTTGACCCATACACTAAAACCTGCCAGAGGAATTTAATTTTGATTAATACAGACTAAGTGTAATAAGGTTTCAAGTGATAATTCTTCACTGTTCTACCAGAAACATTTTTGTAACACATCTCAATAATTTATCTTCGCCTTGCTTCCATTATAGCCAGCTAGTGACACAACCGTTCTATTCTGTTCGCGCTGGCTCAGTAACTTTTATTTTCAGTTGTTACTATTACCTGGCCTTCACGGTTTTAGCGGTGAAGGTGGAGGCATCCGAATACACAATTTAGAACAAGCAGGAGCTCACAGTTGGCAAACAAACACAAGGTCATAATCCAGTAATATTCCGTCCTTTAATAAAAGGCACGCGCTTCAGTAATTATGTAACGTTCTCACTAACTTTACTGCCATCTGTCTGATTCCTTGATAGGTACTGCATTCTGCATGGAGATTATTCCATTTGAAAGCTTTGAATGTCAGTAACTGTAAGTAACCGAACATTCCTATCTAGTTACAAAGTTGTGGCGGTGCGTAGAACTTCGTATGCATGCCCCTATATATTATGATACCACAGTAATGAAGCCCAGAAATGTCTTCTCCCTTAACTTCAATGGGTTACCTCTATTAATGAGCAGTTCACGCTAATTTTTAAATATATTTAATGCAACTTGTGTCGAATACCGTTGTAAGGTTATATCGCTTCCTTTTCGAAATCGATAATTTTTCGGCAGTCTTTAGAAGCAGAAACACATGCACGCACGCACGCAGACACACACACACAGAAATACGCGCGCGCGCGCGCACACACAAACACGGACGCAGACACACACAGACACGCACGCACGCGCACACACACAAGCACGCGCGCGCGCTCACACACACACACACAATTTAGCATAAGCAAATCTCGTGCTGCGAAACGCTACGTCGTACAGAACTGCGTATGATGGCAGCCGTCTTCTGGAGTCTTTTTTCCTGAGCACCTCTGCTCCCGTGTCCGCCCCTCTTTCACCTCTCTTCCTCATCTCTTACACGCGCTCTCTGAACATCATAGACTTCAACCCCACTTGAAGGCTGTCACCTCACATTGGCCGGTCCACAGCCCTTCCAATGCCAGTGATGCAATGCAATATTTAACACATTAAATGAACAATTCCTGAATAAAATACAGAAGCCAAAGCCTTCGTAACATTTACCGATTGAGCGCTATAATTACATTAACCATCCATAAAGCACCCATTATTTATACAATTACTTTTGCCTGCCCCGCCTCGCAATTTGCGGCAGAAACCCATCTTTACAAATTGCAGCACCTGCAAAATAAAATTCTGTTCACGAAGTGCTACTTTTCAAGGCACACACCGATCCGTTATTTACATGTGGTCTTCATGTAAGATTCAATCATAAAATTACGCAGGCAGCAAGTAGACATAATACAAAACTATGAAATGAAATTTTTCGCAACTCATAACAAGGCCGAGCCCAAAGCAGAAAATACAAATAGTTTCTTTTATCATTGGCCTCAGCGCGGCAGCTGTCACTGGTTGACTCGGCGAATGCAGGCTGTCTGTGCGATAAAGCCACCGCGCTCAAAAAGACATTAAAAGAGATACTCCGTATAGGAGGCTAAAATATGGGGGTGGTCAACAGATTGGCCTACTCTCTTTACAAAGCTGAAGTATGACGGAAGCTGGGGGCCGTCCAAGTCACTACGCTACCTTTACGGCATACGCGAAATAAGACCATGCATCTTCTGCTCTACGAGGCCTAGACTTGTATGATGGAGCGCATACAGACCAATATTGTGTAATGTAAATACTTTGAAAATTGTGCATTCCTCTAACTGTAATTACTGTAAAATGTGCACAGAAAACAAAGACTTATGACAACGTACAGGCCTATCCCCTCATCAAAAAGGGCGACCCAAAACTAATAAGGAAGCAATAATTGGTGTGTAAAAAGTCTGGTGACGACGCCCTCGGGGAGCACGACGACAAGTCTCAGCGACTGACTGCCAGTTGCAAGGTGACTTTGTCTTTTGTTAGAGGCTACAGTTAACCTTTTAAAGCCTAGCGGTAACTTTACGTACTACAAGGTTTAACTTCAATCCATTCTCCAAGGTTATCACATTGCGTTTATGTGTTTGTACTTATCTGGGAACAATCTGCAACTTTTAACTGACACGTCCTCAAATGATTGGTTTTTTAAACTGAGGTGGAGATTGTTTACTGCGCGGTACGCCCCGCGTCGTATTATTAGGCAGAATGCGTTTCGTCTTTAAACGGTTAAAGGCACAGCAGGGCTTGATTCTTTCCAGATCCATCTCCCCCTTCCCCAAACACACACAATGCGATCACAGCCTCTCTGGGTTCAACCCCTAGACACATATCCAACAAAAACTATTACTTCACAACGTTTAATAGCCTGGTGGAAGATGTTACAGCCACCAGCAACAGTCCTTAGCACGGCAACGTCAATATCTCCAGCTACGACGCTAAACCCGTCAGCACAAGACCGCTTCCAGTTAAAATTTATAACCCAAAACTTTTCTATCCCAGCTATACGTTTCATAAGCAGAAATATTTTAACTGAGAAAGGGACGTTCGCTCTTCCTCGTCGCAGCTGTCCGCTCTGAACGGGAAGGGTCCAGCAAGTTGCTCTGAAACGGTGACAGCTTCAGTGTGACTTACGTATGATATAAGTTCCCTAAGTATGTTCTTGTGCAAGAGACCCAAAAATGGCTTTCATTACGCAAGCTGACACATACCCGTTGCTGTGTATTTGTGAATACAGCAACGAAAGTGGTGTCAACTGGAACTTGTTTTCCCTAACGGTGTGACACACCCGGCTGGATGAGGTACAGTCAGACTCACATCAGACTGCACGGTTTCCTCCCATAACAACAATCTTTTAAACATGTAATTATGTAGGAAAATCCTTGTTTCACCGATTGTCGTGGTGCTTCTGAACGTCGATCGCGGTTACACAATTTTCAGGGACGAATTCCCCTCCGTTCACACGTTGTGTTGTCATTAAATTGTTTACAGCACTGTTGTAGGGGAGGACACCAGGTAAATATGAACGATAATTTCACACCGCCTACCTGTGACCTTCTACATGCTGAAAAATATCTGCAAACGATCATACGTAGTCTATTGGTAGTCACAGCAAATTCATCAATACTTCTGCGTTCGAGTTACACCACCACCAACGCCGCCGCCGCCGCCGCCTCCACCAACACCGCCAACACCGCCGCCGCCGCCGTCATGATAAACTACACATTTAGAATCCTGTTGGTAAGGTCTGGGTCATATCTTTCCAGCTAACCGATCTATATCCGAATTCATATTAATCCATTTCCAAATCAACTTCAGCATTCCGGCCCATAACAATGAATTTTGAAGCTGATTTCCAAAAACAATTGGTGTTGCCTGCAGCCTGCACCTATGAGCTCTTACCAATAAAAAAATACCACATAAGACCATTTTGGCAAAGAGAAGAGTGGGGTCGTAAAGCCATTAGACTTGACCCAGACGTCACATTTTTCTTGATAAAAATAGAAAAAACACCTTAATTTCCTCATAACTGTCAATCTGAATGTTGGCATGCAAAAGGGTCCAAAGTCTGGCGATTTCCATTAAAGCCGGTATTGTGACTAAGTAAACACTGTAGAACCACTTTTAATTTAGCACGGATTTTTTTAAGGGCCACTCTGCGGAAGAACCTCCATGAAAAGTTTAGTATATCTTTTGAGACTTTCCGCAGGTTCTGATAAAACACTTCGTTCACTTTAACTCTGTATAAGGGCCATATTACGTAGCGGCCCAAATACGTTATTAAATTATCTCGCCGTCCATGAACCTCTAAGGAATGTTTTCAATAAAGCCTGACCAATACGTACCCACGAAAATGCGTTACGTCTTACGTTACGCAAAGATAAAATAAAGTCTTCCCTCGGCACGCAATAAAGGCACGTGTGAAAGTGGAGTTAGTTCCACACATTATTAAGCTTGATATTAGAGGCGAATTTTCAGCTTCACGCCCTGGCCGCTTTGCGTCCAGCAAAAAGAGTCCTCGATAAACATTATCCAGGCGGTTGAATGTGCCCCAGAGCCGGTGTGGACGCTTCTGGAGAACAGAATGTCTGACTTCTTGTAGGAACTGTTTCAAGCCTCTAGCCTGGTCAGTATACCTGCATAAATATCGCTGATTTCGAGAAATTAACTCAGTACCATAACCTATCAACCATGTGCTATCGCCTTGCACGCCCTGAATTTAGGCTACCCACAGAGCTATCATTCATACGTAAAGGAAATATACGCTTGTCGTGTAATATCAAAGGTTCATTTGAGTTGTTTGTTATGCCCTTCTCGTTCACAGTTACAATGTTCATACCTAGAGCATCTTTAGAGACTGGGAGTCTAGTCTGAAAGACACACACACACACAGTCTTCTCAAAGCCAAAATTTAAATAAGTAAATCAACTACCAGAAAACAGACATTTTACAATTCATGTGTAAAGAAATACTGCCTTCAGGGAGGCGATGAAATATATCATAATCGAAAGTTACCGTTTTAGATGAATGTCTGAAAGTGCGATAAATTTCCACCAAGATACACGGCGTCACATCCCAAAAGACAGGAATCTTAATCTCCACAGCCACCGCCATCAGAGTGTGAAATGTTAACAGTTCACAGGTAGGCTTACAGTGTTTCAGCTTTATTTTCTTAACAGAATAGCTTGTTTCATAATTGGTGTGTGGAATATACATTAAAACAACAAACCCGCACTGCTTGTCTCTATCAAAGATTTCCGTGAATGAAACGGCTACGTTAATGGAGGCGCACATATATGGATGTTAGGTGGCGAGGTGGTCGATCCGTGGAAATATTGCTGTGGCTTCAGCACGAAGACGTGTAACTGTCCACACTTACGACAAAACAACACGTGGTGTCACGATCGCACATAACACGTGTAGCTTCCCACACTGACAATTCGATTTCATATATAAACTTGCGTGTTTAGCTATACAGACAATCATATGCGTAACTTGGGGGGGGGGGGGGCAAGCGGGGAAAATGCCTCCCCCAATATTTTTTAAACCTAGGAATAGTTTATTGGGTTACTGAATTGAATAATGGCAAATAAGAGATAGGGGCAAAAAAAAAAAAAGAAAATGAAAAACTTGCGTTTTATGAGACCAAATTTCCCCTGTTTCAAATTTGACTCCTTTGTAAAATAATGTTCCTAATACCCATGGTCAGTTCCCCCCCCAGTGTTACTAGCCAAGTTACGCTTATGCAGACAATTATAGTATTGCTTTCAAAGCACAGAAAAACCCAATACTCTTTGCACAGACGTTTGGCTCTCTGCTTACTTTTGTCTTTAAGAGAATGTAAACGCGTGTTTATTTAGATTAGCTGCAAGACCACGTAAGTGTTACATCACTTACGGCGTATCGTGTCATCAGAGCAATTGCATTCCGAACACGAACACAAGGACATGCGCAGACAGCGCCTAAGGGTTTACATTCTTACGTGACTTCTTTCGAACGCGGCTTACATAACCCTAAGGGGGTGAAAGTAAATAGCTGCTTACTTATTCAGTGAAAATTTAAATTTGGAAGTCGGGACAGCTTATTTTGTACAGTGACTAAGCTAGGGCTTGAAAACTAAGGAACTGTGGTTCGATCCCCTGTAGAAGCTAAAAAGTTTTTATTGTTCTCCTCTCCAGAGCGTGCAGACAGGCTCTGGGGCCCAAATAGCTTCCTATTTAATGGGCACCTGGGGCGTTTCCCTCGGAAGTGAAGTGGCGGGAAGTAAAGTTCACCACTCACCTCAACCTGGTGCCAAGGTTAAGAAGAAAGAGAGGAGCTATGCCTCCACTGCCTCATATGCCTTCATGGTGTGCATATGGACAACCTTGACAGAGAAAATTTTACGTTGTTTTTATACGTGAAGTTCATACTGCCAGAAAAGAGTGTGTGTGTGTGTGTGTGTGTGTGTGTGTGTGTGTGTGTGTGTGTGTGTGTGTGTGTGTGCGCGTGTGTGAGAGATGTACGTGCGTATCTATTATGTATGTATGTATGTATGTATGTATGTATGTATGTATGTATATATGTATGTATGTAGGTAGGTATGTATGTATACATACCTACATACATACATGCAGGGGTGCACATTTTTGCAAAACTCTAAGAGCAACCTCAAATTCTTCGCGCCAGGACGGTGACACGAAGCAAGTTCCGTACTGAAAACCCACAAATATTAGGGGATACCGTAGAGCATTTAGTCACCACGGTGACCTAATGCCCGGGATTTGTGCACCCGTGTGTGTGTAGAAAACTGGAAATCTTGCCATCCTGCCTTCATCCGTGTGACAGCTGAGGCACGTTACGGCGTTGACTCTAAATACAACCCTTCATCTGGGACATGACGTTGTGTAGTCCAGCTAATGTGTGCCGATGTTTATGAGTAACCTGCAATATCCATTGCCATTAATCCACTCTGACGCTGAAGGTAGCAGATTCCTCTTACACAAAGGAATACACCTACCAGACTACACGGCGTCACATCCCGAAAGTGGATTAGCTTCTTCTCACATGTATTTAGTACTAAGGACACACCGACTCTGCTTATAAATTATTTTGAAATGATTTAGGGATTAAAGAAAATTTAAGAACAGTTTACTTTATTCCGCTCTTGGTTTTAACTTTATTTCCTACGACGCTCAAAATGTCCCTCATACAGACGCATAGCTTCGAAATGTATGAAGGATAACTGGAGCATGATAAATTGTGAAGTGTTTGTTAAAAAAAAGTGATCGCGGTCTAATCGAGGCTTATCTATGCAGACACTTGGAGGCCTTAAGGAAACCAACGAAGACCTCAAAGATGACAGCCAGTGTCCCGACCGAAACTGTAGCCGGGTACTTTCCGAGTGCGTCTGGCTGTACCACACTGTTTCGTGGTATGTGTGATTTCAAGCTTCCGCCGCGGTTTAAAGGAGGTCTTTCGCTCTTCTGGGATGTTACGCACCGTAGGTTGGTAGTTAGTTACCGAAACCTCTCAGTCCCATCTTCAACGGTCAACATCCCAGAAGAGCATTCTACTTCGTGTTACTTCTTTTAAGGACAGGTGTTGCACATCATGTGTACTGCAAATAATATTCGCTTCGTCTTCCACGGTCCAGTAACGTTGAGAGTCACACATTACTTAACGCAACGTAAGACTTGTTAATACGGAAAGAACAATCTGGTGTTTCGATCAGTCTGTATGAAATGTATCACTTACTGTTCACAGCGTAGAGTCCAACTAATAGAATGGAGAAGATTTTTTCTTGAGAAGCTGATAGTAGCGTAAGTCGTCAAAAACATTCCTTCCCCCACCTTTAGGGACCCCCCCCCCCAATCGATTCGTGACCCTATTAAGCATATGATACAAATGCGTCCACAAGTGACAAGAAGACGGTTAGACATATGCATACGAACTTTAATTCTGAAACGAAACCGAGAAAAATTTTGTCTGTCGACAACATGCAAACCGTAGGAAAATCGGTCCCCATAATTATAACAATTCAGGTCAAAGACATCACACGTATATTTAATGTTGTACACCTTCCGTGCAGTTGTTTATTATACAAATTTGTTAACCTTTTAAAGCCTAGCGGTAACTTTACGTACCGCCAGGTTTAACATTAAAAAATTCTACGTGGTGCCCACATTGCGTTTATGTGTTTTGTACGGATCTCAGAACAAACAGCAACTTTTGCCTTATAAAACATTAAGAGACTGGTTTTCATAACCAAAGTGTAGAGTGTTTACAGCGCGGTACGCGCTGAGTCCTTATATAAAAGCGACACGCTTCCTCTTTAGAGGGTTAATCAACCAACTACGATACGCTGCTCGTTGTCTAAGAAAAGCATTCTCCCTGA
>BLKM01011911.1:1124628-1225925 GCA_013340265.1 Coptotermes formosanus
GTCGTTTGGTACCGATCGTGGTGCCCACATTGCGTTTATGTGTTTTGTACGGATCTCAGAACAAACAGCAACTTTTGCCTTATAAAACATTAAGAGACTGGTTTTCATAACCAAAGTGTAGAGTGTTTACAGCGCGGTACGCGCTGAGTCCTTATATAAAAGCGACACGCTTCCTCTTTAGAGGGTTAATCAACCAACTACGATACGCTGCTCGTTGTCTAAGAAAAGCATTCTCCCTGATGATGGCCGAATAGTTGCGACCGAAACATGTCGGAGATTACAAACGAATTGTGCAGTAGTTGGTTGATTAATAAATTTGTATAACATCACATGTAATTTGTAGCTGTCATGATTATCCATGTCCATGACTGTGTCACTCTTCTCTTATTGTTATAAAGCACTGAAAATAGCCCTCCGGTAAGCTTACATTCAAGTCCAGGCAGTGATTCTATTTAAACAGGTTTTTGTTGTGGTTGTGTAAATGTGATTACGACAGATGTGAAGTGACAGTGGTAAATCATGCATTCAATATCAAAGAAACGGTTCAGTCACGTACGCAGCTATGTTCAGTTTATTCATCATTTATTCAGTACTGACCAATATTGGTCTAAGTTGCGTTCATTGACGGATGTTTCATTCAATATTGGCTAAGAGTTACGTTCAGTGAATTTACCGTTCATTCAATATTGACCAGCAGGTTTATTAGAGAATAATTCGAAAGCACGTGGAAACAAGCGGTCATGGCCTGATGGCCTAATTCGACATACTATCCCAATATTTGCCTAATGGGAGAAAACAACAAAAATATTCTCTCAGCCGATCAGCGAACCCGTAATAGTTTGTATCTGACAGCTTCCGGACACGACCCACAAATGCCACGACTCCTCCACGACTATAATCGCAGTGCAGGTGACGTTCGAATTCCATCGTCAATAGCTTGTGAAATACACCAGGCGTATTTCTGCTTCGTTGTTGTGTGTACGTCTACATACATTTTGTAACGGAAAAACAGCATTATATCCTTGCTGTAGCACACAAGGAAATCAAATAACGTGCCACTAACCACTAGGTTACTGTCCTCATAAACCCACAATGTACATTTCTATTTTATTTGCAAATGAAAAGCGAAAATACTGCTGTTTTTACGTTGCCTGTATTAAATTATATCATATTCTACAGTGTCATTACTTTAAATAATCCCATTCACTAGTCACTTCTCGCAGGTTCGCTTAATCTATTCAGGAAGCCCACTCATCATCTTCTTCCCACGTTGCTTATCGGAGAGATCGCTAATGTGGATTTCTGTACGTTACACTGAATACAGTTGCTACAAGAAGTGTTGCCCTAAACTCCTGACGTGCCTGTTACACGCAATAAAACAATTTACATGTATGTGAAAAGGTTCCGAGAATCAGGTTCCCCTTTAGACAGTAAGAGGACACGAAGAAGACACGTGCTGAATGTGGAAAAACGGAATGAAATCGGCGCCAGACAACTGAGGTCCACAAAACCTACCGACGCGGATCGTAATGCAGAAATGAATTTTATGAAAAGCCACCGCTAAAGAAATAGTACTCGCCTTCGTTCTGTTAACAATAAATCCTTCTTTCATCTCAGTGGATACGAGAATTCTCAAAATAACGGTATTGGTCTTTATAAATCCATAAAAATCGATGTTAATCCACAGAGCGACATTGCATGATGTTACCATTCCTGTGTGGCGTGTTATGAATGCAACTCGGATTGTTTGGCACACTTTGTAAGACCATATATTCACAGGGACGTGTGACAGACGTTCTGACAACATTTTTGAATACATGTCTCTTTACATGAGGACACAGGAGACATTTTTTGCAGCAAGACAATCCAGCAGCTCTCGCTACACGTCATTTCTTGCACAGTTTTTAAGTGCAGTGGTGACTGAAGTCACGGTATTAACTGTTGTGCATTCAACTAAAACGTGTGGACATCGGCTCACGGCAAATTGGAATAGCGACATCGCTGCCGTCACGCAAATCGGTCCAAGCGTAGACTGATGCGTGAAGCCATTTAAGTACATGCCCCTGCCCCATGCACAGTGGGGATAGCGGCTCTCGCGGCTGCCCACCCTTTGCCTGATCCAGGGTCTCGCTCTTCCGGTCCCCCGCCTTGCATGGAATTCGAATATTCCTTACTGTGTTCACACGAGGCCATCATTTTTCTATTTCCGATCCCGGACAAATGTAGTCCACATTACCACACCATGTCCTTTATGGTCAGTTTTAATATTATACTCCTGCCTACGCATAGAAACATCGACGTTCTGGTTTAGCCCAAAATTCGCGTTCTTACTAGGTTCAGAAGCTAACAGGTGCTCGGATAGTCAAGAAATTCCCCACATTTTATCGACCCCGGAGACCAACTACCGTATTCATAACAGCCCGCTACTTGTGCCTGCCCTGAGCCAGATAAATCCATTCCACGACCTTCCACGCCAGTTCCCCGTCTTCCTTTGGCGCAGATTTTCGCAAAGTATCCGAAATCCGAAACCGAGTGGAACATTTTGTAACATGCTGATTCCGTGTGTTGATGAGTTGTCAACCCTTTGTCCAACCGCCAATCTGGAGGACTATCCCTTGTCGGCTCTCCGCTGCTGCTTATTCAGCGTAGTCGTATGTACTCTCTATATCTGTACGCTGCCTGCGCAACCTGAAGACGCAGCATGCCGACGTGAAGTATGGCAGATGGGTGCCAATCCAAGAAGACCACAGTCTTAAAATTCACCGCCGTGACAACCTCAGGCCATGTTGTTTGCAGCAGTCAAACATTCCGCTGCCTTTCACTTTTCACGTTACCAGGAAGCAGCCAGGTCAGTGGCCAAGCGTTGTCGTGCAGCGTTGCAAACCACACGAACAGGAAGGGGGTCTTTGGGTCAAGGACAGCATCGAGCCTTCTTCAACTAAGCGATAACGGGAAATTACATAAATATTCCATTCACTCCCTTACACTCGTGCCAGTCATTTCGCTTGTTTCAGGGCTCCGCTTTCGCACGTTCTCACAAATACTTCATTGCCCTTGTTCGTGATGGGTGGAGCACAGGATTCAGTTCCAAAAGAAAACGCAGTAATATGATGAAACGTCATGCACGGTGCATGCATAAAATCACGGTATAAAATAGATGAGTTGAAGTTGTATAGGAAGGACGTGTCTAAGCCCATTTAACTGAAAGGGAATTCATTAACAAGGGCAAATTAATTAATCTGACTTCAACTGAAAGCTGTGAAATGTCAGTGGACGATCCTGTAACAAACGCAGTGATTAAGCATTCAAACGATCATAAGCAGCTAAACAGAATCTTATAGAACTAAACTGAAATTCGTGACGTTAGTTTTTAAGTTCTCATGCCAATGAACATAAAGACTTGCGGTTTACGGAACGTAACGCCGTGCAGTTTGGTAGATAACCAACACTGACTGCACAGCGTCACGTTTTAGAACACGGACGTTAAACTGATCCCAGTGGCCGCGCGGTCTGAGGCGTGGGTGTGCGGCCGCTCGCTTGCTGGGATTGTGGTTTCGAATCTCGCTGAGGGCATGGATGCTTCTCTCTTGTCAGTGTTGTATGTTGTCAGGTAGAGTCCTCTGCGACGGGCCGATCACTCATCCAGAGGAATCGTACCGGGTGTAGTGTGTCTGAGTGTGATCGCAAAGCCCCGACAATGAGGCGGCCTGGGCCCATTAGGGCTGTAGGGCAATTAGAAAAGAAAAAATATCTTAAACTGATCAAGTAATGACTGAAAAGCCGTAGACATAAGGACATAACAGGTTTACCTTAAACAAACGGGAACTTAATCAAATAACAACTGACTCGCGAAATAACTAACTTTGCACATTAAACCGAAGTAAATTCACCTTCACAACAGTGAAGATTTGTATCGTATTCCTCCGCGTTATAATGCCCTACTGTTGCTCGGCAGGCTGTAAAACAATTTCGGTCGAACACATTGCTTGTCGGCCCTGAAAGAAAGGATGAAGCAAATTCTTCCGGAACGTTTGTACCCACTTACCAGTCTAGAGAATACAGACACAGCCTATAAGACCACAACATAAAGTACGTACACAAAAAACTCGCAAAAACTCCGCTGTTAAGATTTGAAAGTTCAACACCTCAAACAAAAAATTTATCGCTGCACCCTACAACGAGCCATTGTACAGAATTTCTTCTGATATCAGTTACTACAGTCTTTGCACAGGAAATATATGAAATATATGAAATATTTCTTTCTCAACAGGCTGGGTGGGCGCCAGGGCAGGTCTCGACTTACGTAGATGTGAGAAGTCCCTTGCCCTGCCGGAATTCGAACCCCGGATCGTCCAGCCCATAGCCTAGTCCCTGTACTGACTACGCTATCCCTGCTATTCGCAGCCCTTCGTAATCTGGTTTGCTTAGCTGACCGACAGGTTATTCTAAGGTTACAATGATCCTCCATTCCTCATTTTAATTCACTTATGTCCCCAACTAATGTTTAGGACTTACTTTCAGAATTCCACTCTTCATTTCTACCCCTCATGAAGGACAGTAGGACCTATGCTGAATATGAACGTATTTTCGTACTTTCTACAGTCAATACAAATGTATAAAGAAGTGGAAATTGGTACCACGACTTGTGGGAACCTATGTGCAAATTTTCTTTGGCCAGTATCCTCATAGTTTTACGGACGTTTGATTGGACAAAGTCTTGCGTTAACGTGTTTTCAAACTCAACAGGCCATTTACGGCATTTTTTATGTATATACCATATGAAGAAATATTCTCATTTTTATTCCTGTTAGGCCAACTTTTAACTCCTAAGTCACAAGCAGCTCAAATGGAGCGCGACAACTCTGATAAAAGAAAGGATTCATGTATAAAATTACATAGACTATGCGTGCTACAGACAAAGTACGAAATGCAGGAGTTCTATACAATTCCTGGATATTGCAGAAAATGCCTGACAGCTGCAAGCACAATGGAAGATTCTCAGGTTTTGAAAATGTCTTCTATATACTTAACTATTATTCTGTATCAGTCGTATGAAACTGCTTATTTTGCGGGACACTGAAGCGGTTTTGAGAAAAGTGTATAAACATTCTGAATCACAAAACTCCGATTGGCGTATTAATGTTACACGTTAAAATGAAGTTATACAAATACAAATCAAAGAAACATACTGGGAACTGAGGTCGGCGTTTGCAAGAAAATAATGCTGTCACTAGGAAATGTTCCATAAAGAAAGATATGACAGGTTTACAGAAAAAGTGACAAATTACGCGAATTGTATCAGCTTCAAAAAATCAACAGGCAGTCTCTATAAAATTATTATCCCAAAAGAATCAGCAGTTGAGGCAAGTTTCATATTTGTCATTTAACATTAACAAATTTAAAACCTTATACAGAAGGACAGTTCATTCGAAAGCATTTAATTAAAACAGCTAAAATCTTCTGTCCGGAAAAAGTACAAGAAATAAAAAACGTAACCCTCAGTAGAAAAACGCAGTAACTGAACGTGTAAATGACACAGCACATGATGCGAGTGATCGATGAAAATCAAGTTTTGAAGTTTGCCTTCATAGCACCCTTAAAGATTAAAAATTTGTTGCCAATGTTTCGCGTCAAAAACACAGACGGAGTGGGGACGCGATATGTTTTATCATAAAACTTAGTATGAAGGTACAGCACGAAAATTTTCCATTACTTTTTGAGTAACTAATGGGCTCAAAAGCTGTCTAAAATATTTTGGTTTTAAGCGGTTATCTAAAATGACGTAAAATCTTGGTAAGTTAATTTAAAGGAAAACTTCGCCTACGATGCGTTTTGTCAGGGGCACCTTGCCTTCGCCTCACCAGGTGTGACGACTATTCACCATAATTCGGTTACCAAAACTTTACCTGTATAAGCACAGTTAAAGCGAATGCGGCGTTGGAAGGAAAAGAGGAGGAACTTCACAAGGGTCGTTTCTGTCTGAGGTAATTCGACGGAGCACGCTCCATCGTGATGCGTAATACAGGCTCAGCTGTTCAAGAAATTACCCACCTCTTATAAACCTCAAGCGCTCACTGCCGTGTCCATAATTACTCGCAGTTGGTCCCTGCCCTGTGTCAGAGTGGTCAATTTCATATGCTGACACCCTGTTTCGTAAGATCCATTTTAATATTATCCTACCATGTAGCCCTACACCTAAGCTTTCCAAGTGTTTACTTCGTGATTACGCCTTTCACCCTAACAATGTTGCTGAGAAGCAATCTATATATGAAGTCAACTGCTGCGCCTGCTCCAGCTATTTCCACACACTGTCAAACCAGGTCATTCCCTCCAGGTGGACAAATTTACACACCCATACACAACAATAAAAAAAATTAAACCAATTTAATGACGTACAAGCTCGGCCTGATATGTACTTTGTTGGGGTCATTTGCCCCTAATCAAATGAAATGGCACCCTGCGTCCATCATGGTTCGGTTAGCAGCAGCAGCAGCAGCATGGAGCAGAGCAAATACCGCGCATATGTCACGCCTCAGGCATTCGCATGACCGGTCAGGGTATGACTTTACACCGAGCCATTTGTAATCAGTAATTCGTCGATAAATGCGGGTTTACATTTAAGCTATATGCCGCTGGAGACAGATTTTTCTGCACTGGAAACACACGCATGAATTTGTAGGGGTCACAGCGTAGGTGGAAGTGTAAAGCCAGGTACTGACGCTCTGTTGCCTTTACAAGGCTAGATGACGCTCGTGGGTGGCAAGAGGACGGATATGTCAAAGGTTCAGCGTACACGTAGGCTATATAATACACTGTAGCAGGATTACTCCATTCTAGGAATGCAGTCAAGTTTCTTATCTACAAAGGTAAAATTACGTGTACGGTTTCGTCGAAATACATCCCGTTATTTGTCCAACTTTAAAAGCAATCACAAAAGTGTGTAACAATCGTGACTAAATATAAACTGTAAGGACAGGTAACTGGAATCTGAAGGTGAAGTACGATGTTATTACAAGTAATCTGGGTGGAACACGTCCAACAGTTGTTTGTTCAATGATATCAACATTAGACAGTACAAAGTACACTAAATATGTATGTGTGCAACCAGTGGCACTTTTAAGCACACCTAAGAATAATAAGATGTCTATGCACGTTTGTAATAATTCACTATATCGGATTAGGCATCATAAGTCTTAAAATCTTTGACGATATGACCATGAAAACATTTCGTACAAAACCAGTGTTATAATAAAAAATATTGCAGTTAAAGTTTAATATTATAAGCCCGGTTTTGGTTTAAACGTAAATGTAGATGTGATTGTAATATTAAATGCTTTGTAAAACTGACACACCAATTACTTTACATAATATCCTGTTACTTATAATAATTTTTCTGTTACTTATTTTTAAAATCTGGAGCATAATGATGGCTCTTACAAATCGAAAAGTATAGCACATGATTTGGTAAAAAATACTCCCAAAAACTATAGTTTTGGTACATGATCACTATTCAGTTTGCATGTTGTCACTGTCATCTCTTTGTTAACAGAAAAGGAACAGGGCATGTCCTTGTACCAGCTTATGATTTGTAATTTATTTAAAAGCGTTATAAGTAATTCAGCCTCTATAGCTTCGACAGGCTGGATGACAGTGAATACTGAATCACACAGTGTGGAAAGAAGCGGTCGTGGCCTAATTTAAGGGACAACCAGTTATTATAAACTGTCGGTGTTCTGGCCGAGATTCGAAACGCTTGTCTCCCGAACGTAAGCCAGGAAAATTATGATTTAAGCCAATTAACCTCGTCATTTTATTACAATAATAATAACTACAACTATTATTATCAGCGTTATTAATGCTCTGTAAGCCTGCACGTTAATAAAGACCTATCGAATTCAAATGTATTATTATTATTATTATTATTATTATTATATACCGAGTTCCTTTCACTAATAACATTCGAGAAATACTCGTCTGTGTTCCGTCGAAGGATACGCGTATTTCGAAAACTAGCTAAACACAGGAAGCCTTTCTTTAGTAATGAACAGCTTCCAGGTACTGCAGTGGCCGTAATGGATGGGGAAGAAGGTTAGGCAGGCTGCGGATATTGTGAATGGAGCTGCAAATTAGAAACACTTCCACAAAATTTCCGCAAATTGCTAATACCAGGAAGGGGATTATTAACGTGGAAAAATAAATGTATTCTGCTGCCTGTAAACTACACGGCAAAGCCAGAATCCTGGAAGCGTTAATGCATGGATGAGCCTGCTTTCGTCTCGCCCAGAGCGCGGATGCTTTGTCCATAAGTTATTACCCACGCCAGAATACATTCACTTTCCTGTACAAACGGTCCTCACTCTGTAGAATTAAAATATGACAGTATTTTGACAGTTCCACACCGTGATTGAAACCACCCACAAAAATGACCGGTCTTTCAGCAAGATAGATTCAGATACCGTAGCTGTTCATACAATTTTGCGATTATATTTCAACTGCAAAGTTTCAAAATTTGGCCAAATGAGCCCGACAGATACTCACTGACGGTGTGTTGGCAGTGAATTTGCAGGTGTGACCCACGTCAAAGTACTGTTCCGGCATCCGCCCAAAGAGACAAAATAACGCGCAAGATCACTCATCCGCCGCCCTGAAGCTGAGGTCTTCGTTCTTCTGGAATGTTCCGCAGCGTTGATGGGTAGCTGGTTTCCGACACTTCTGGACGGCCTTTAGTTCCCATCTTCAAGGGTCGGACTTCTGGACCGTTGAAGATGGGACCGGAATGATATCCCGAAACGTCGGTAACCAACTAAAAATATACGCCGCGTCGCAGTCCAGACGAGCGAACGCCTCACAAAATATCTTACTCAGGATACGCTCTGACCCCTTCCGGATTCGGAAGTGTACTTCCCAGGCCTGTGCACAGATTACCACTACATACGCAAGGTGTGATCAGGAGTGGTCATGCGATTTAATATGTCCTTCTTTCGATCATTCATTCGTTGACATGTTCGTAAAATTACTTAAGTATACCTACAGATGTGAGAAATTTCCAGGCTGCCACTGCAGGATACAAGGAAGCAGCTAAGCGCTGATGCAATGTGCCGCAATGGCAACCATCATGTGCGTCGTTATAGGAAGCAACAAAACCTCCATATGTGGCCTTCTGGCACCAGTTGTTTTACTTTGTGTTCTTTACACACTTTGTGTCAAATAGAACGTGGAGGTCGTGTCCGTCCGTCTGTCTGCTATTTATGTGTCGTCCCTGAAAATATCTGATGGACTTCAATGAGATTTTACGCTGTATGCGTTAAAACTGTGAAGAAGGTTGCATAAGTATTTTTAACGGCAGCCCACAAACCCTACTTCACATAAGGCTTATCGGTTTTTAAAAAACGAAAGGTCATTCTGGATATTTGCTCATAATTTAAAATACGGTTCACATTCATACACAATTTTTGCTTGTGACGTTTTCTGTTGCGATAATTGTTCGTCTAAATACTCGCACATGGACAGACGGACAGACAGTTCCTACACATTGTGAGGAGCTTTGTATCGTCAACGTAATGCACGGGACTGCTAGCGATTAATGGCCAATATTTTTAAACACAGTCTTTAGGCGGGTGCGCAAAACTGAGAAAAGAAACTAACTCTTAGCTTCGTCATATCTGTCTCTCTGCCTGCCTGCCTGCCTGCCTGTCGATTCGTCCACATGGAACAACTCGGCTCTCAGGGACGGATTTTCATGAAATTTGATGTTTGAGGATTTTTCGAAAACTTGTCGAGACAGTTCAAGTTTCATTAAAATCTGACAAGAATAACGGATACTTTACGTGAAGAGCTACGAAGTCTTATGAAAATATCTCGCTGAATTCTTCTTAGAACGAGAAATGTTTCAGACAAAACTTGTAGAGAAACTCAAAACAAGCATGTTATGTTTCGTAACTTTTTTCCGAAAATCGTGCCGTTTATGAGATAATGTTGAAAAATACTCTACAGCCGGAGAGGCCACAGATGACAACATAACACGGCGCATGCGCCCTGCATGGTGGATAATTAAGGCTACAAACACACCCTCAAACTAGTAATACTTATTGTTTTTACACGGCAACAATGGTTATGCGAACGCGTCTCAATGCGTCGTTACACGTACACTGCCCATCTTGTTCATCGCTAGTTGTGTGCGGCGGTATAAGGACGCCATTGTTAGGACACGTTAGACCAGACCAATGACACAAGTAAGACAACCTGCTACCAACCTAATTTAAAGCGACCCGCTACCAGCAGTCGCGAAAACTTATCCAGTGCTCCATTTGTGCCGGCATCGACGTGTATTCGGCTTCACTAATTGCAACAGTCATACATCGACAGCGGTAAAAAAGAAATAGACGCCTTTGGATTCAACCCATAAATGAAATAAGGCCAGAATTAGGGGAACGCGATTTTGTTTCAAGACATTAAATTTACAAATTGTTACGAAGTCAAGTTTACAGTTAAATAGTAACAATCTTCTGGAATGTTACACCTTTTCGACCTGTAAACAGTTGCCGTCGTTTCAGAGGAACGTGCTACTTTCATCTGCAAGAATTAGCTCTCTTATTGAACTGCTATAATCCGAAAATGGAGGCAGTTCGCTTATCTAAAAGTCGGTAAATATCTCTCATGCGAGATTTGGGGTTTCCACAGCGGTGCTGACAAAGCTTCGGGTCACGTGGAGTGTTACGTGGGGTCTGCTGCTAGACCCTGAACACCGCGGCGCTAGGATCAACAGAAGCGCCGGTACCTGCACCGTGTTCCAAACGTCGCTTTACCGAGAATAAACTGTAATGCCGCTTCCTACAAACTGTAATCCGAGTTCAAACCAGTTTAAACCTGTTAAATCGTGTTTCTGCACGCTTCCCCTTCGTTTTCATTAATTTCAGCAGCTTGACTCTCAATGCCCAAAAATGTTGTAATACAGTACCCTTAAATAAATTATTTTTTTACCCCTTTCTTTTTTTTCGTTAAAGCCACTTTTGGAAAATTCTGTATTTACCAGTCTACACGGCCTAGCGTCCCAGTAGACTTGGATCTTTACCATCACCGCTGTGAAGACTTCAAATTTCGCATTAATTATTATCTTTGCATCATATCTCCTTCCTGATATCTAGCCACGTCTTCAGGACACTGTCCCCTTTACTGTGTTGTGCATATGTATCCTTCACACAATATAGGAATGATTTAACCCGCAGCAAGCAGTGCTAAAACCGGACATACTTCCTGCTCGCGTTAAAACCGTACAGCCCTCATCTACTCTCACCGCAAACATCATATGCAATCTATTCAATTCGAAAATAACTATCTTTTATGTAAGTAATCTTACTAAGTTCTTCTATTGCACTGCGAGGATTAAAAACTGTAGATTGTGTTACGATGCCGTGCATACTGGTAAACGGCCGCAAACTTTTCTGAGAAACCTACTGCCTGAATTTTCTGCCATTCCTCGCCGTGAAAAGTTCCTCCCAAAAGTTCGTAAACATCTGCCAGAATACGTAGTCCTCACCTCTTCTACCTACTCACGGTAGGTGTCAAGGTTGTTTATTTTCACATGATCACACTACAATACAGTCGGTAGGACTCCTCCGGATGAGGGATCGGCCCGTCGCAGAGACATCTACCTGACAACACAAACACTCACGAGAGATAAACATCCATACCGCCGGTGGGATTCGAACCTACGATCTCAGCAAGCGCTAGGCCGCAGACCTACGCCTTAGACCGCGCGACCACTGGGTTCGGCCCTACCAGAATATAAGATGTCAATATTCGTCAGAACGCAGTCCACGTTTTCCCACCCTCTCTAAAAGTCTATCTAAAAGTGAAATAGATTTAACTTCGTTCCGTCACTCCAGCATTGTAACTACAGGCATTTAATTCCAAATAATTTATTTCATTGAAATATTACGTGTCTTCATAAAATGCAATGTACTGTGTGGTAACACACTATCTTACCCTACCCTGTCCCATCCTACACAATGTTTCCCTTTCAATTCTCATACAGTCCATGGGCACCCCCGAATATTGTTTCCAAAGGTGGATCTACAAAATCTACTTAAAAATTGGATTAAAGCTGTTTGAGAACATTATTTCGTGTCGCCCTAGATTTGTGGGTCCCAATATTGTGTTGCAATTAGATGTAGTCGTAGTAACAGTTGGCATGTTTTGGCGCTTTTCGATTTTTTTTTCGGTTTTAATTTTTCAACAATCTGCCGGGAGGGAGGGGACGGGGTGTCACGCGAGGCTGTAACCGTGGCCCGGCGCCTCTGAAACAGCGTTTGTAGTTTACCAGTCCGTGGAGTGGCAGTGAAACCGTTGAATGAACTAACCACGAATGTACGGGTATGTTAAATCGGCGAGAACCGGTTAGGACAAGGTGTAGGTTGGATTTCGCAGACTGATCTTGACTTTGCTAAAAGATTTAATGTAGCATTACAAATTTAAATCCTCGAAATGAAAAATGTTTATCACTGATATGGCAACGCTCGTGTCTTGTATAATAATTTTACTAGTGAATGCAGCTACTCCCTATGCCATTCAAGAACTAGCCTGTTCCAGTTACTTGTTACCTCTGCGATTCTGCTCTCATTTCAACACGATATCCAGCTACTTAAACGCACAAAGTGCTAATCTACCTGCGGCCGTAAACCAATGCCGAATTTGCATTTTAATACCGTGTGTTACACCAACATCAATCTGAATACAGATAATGAACATGTTTCTCGTTACAGTCGGCGTACGTGTATAAATAACAGTGCAACGGAAGTAACAAAATGCTGGAGCAGTAACAGTAAGGGAACGTTATAACTTGTTCTCTTGTAAAATTTTTAAGATATTTATATCAGATATGAAGCACTTATCACGGGAAATGTAGAAGGTATTGGGGAAATGACAAATGCATATGACATTTTGGTCGCAAAATTTCAAGATAACGAGATCATCTGGGAGGACAGTATCAAAAGAGATAGTAAACAAACACAGGGTGTAATCGCGTTGACCGGACTGGACTGGACTGGACTGGAATAGTCTGGACTGTTCGGCGAGACGGTTTAATCGCCGGCTGCTGTGAAAACGAAAACTAACATTTGGGTTTCATAAAAAGTGAGCGGATATCTTGACCAGCTACATAACATCAACTGCTGGAAGAGATCCTATGGAACGTGTTTCAACTGCTTAAAGTACAAAAGTCGGTCACAAAATAAGTTTAAAACATATATAGTTTGCAATCTTTATGTTCATTTTTAATTCAAATAGCTCGGATTTAATCGCATGCCCCCCCCCTCCCCCAGGCCCGTACATTTCCACACAGTTCTCGCCACGACTGAAGCGTCTGCCACATCGTGGGACGTCATCCTCCCATTCCTTGACAGCAGAATCCCGTGTCGTGTGTTATCACCCATCGTGTCACACTTGTTTCCACGTAACGATCATCCTTAAATTTGTGGCCGCCAGTGGGTTTTGCTTCAGCGCTGAAATATTGTAATCGCTCTGAAACGTATTGTCCTGATATAATCCCAGTCACTGTAGATTCTTTTAGTTTCTAAGTTATGCACCATGTGACATTATTTTCTGATGAAATCTCGCAAAGATCAGATCACACTGCTGCAGTGGACGGGCCATTTGTGGATCAAGAATATCACAGTGACAGCATCTGTTCCTGAATCTGAATGTTGCTAGTGATTCTTCTGCAAATCATTTTGACAACCTCAGCTGCAGTGTGCTGCCACCCTTTCAATTCAGCTTCTCATCTTAAAACTTGAACTCTGCGTCGAAGTGCCAGTTCATGATTCCTAGAAAACGGTATTCAAAATATGCTACAGAATACTTCCCTGTACTGCTCCAAAGAGATAATTCAGGTACTGAAATGACTTACATACCGCACGACAAACTACACACTTACCATTTTAGGTACACAGAATTCCTTGTTGTAGCCTCCACATCCGTTTGTTACGTTCAGGATGAAACAAAACGTTGCATCATGGTTTTAATCCAATTTACTGAATTCCGTTTTTTGCTTTCCATTTAATTTCAACCGTCCTTTACCCTTATTGTACTGACAGGGCAAATAAAGTGCAAAGCTTGCCTACGAAACAAATGTTACCTGCTGTTTGTGTAGTGGAAAATAATATTATTTGAGGCACATAAATTTAAATATGTCTCAAAACCACTGATAGTTAATATATAACTACATGCCAGCTACTCGTTTCTGTGCTCTTACGTGCCATTAAGAAGAAAACCACTGTAAAGGTAAAAGTAAAGCAATCCCTGCACAGGCCGGGACAGACCCTGAGGGTTCCAGGAGGCTGAGTCTCGCAGATTTCAAGACAGTTGGCACATGAAGGTGGTAAGGTTGTCAGTCTGACTTACCGGCCGCCTTTACCGCCCCCCCCCGCCCCCCAGGAAGTATTGCTGGTACTCATTTCTGTTAGAGGTTGAGTCGAACCCAGGGCCATAGTGTGACGGTGAAATCCTATGGCGACGAGATACTGTGACGGCGAGACCCTATGACGGTGAGATCCTGCCCGCCAGCAAGCGGGAGTGTGTCATTATTACAACCTTGTATGCCACTTGTCTTACTGAACCACAAAAAAAGAACTGCAGACTGGAATTTCGACCTTGAAATACTTTATGACACTTCCGTATGTCAGCCACCACACTAGCCGATAATACCATGTGCGAAAGTTCTCGGAGAATCCTGCCTTTCCTTATCAGGAGCGTTGACTTATCCCCGTGATAACAGCACATATTTCCTTCCTTGTCTCCAGAAGCTGAAGCTTGGGCCGTACTTCGGTTACTGTTTCCACTTTCCTGCCGCTAGACCCGGAAAAAAGTGGTACATAGGGAATGCCACAAGCACTCCAAATCTTTACCACATTTCTCATTCACTTCGCCTTCAGACAGAGCCGTTCAGCACGCTACTTCCTCACTTCCCTGCTTTACGTGCATTCTCTGAGCCCTGCGAGTTCCATACCCTCTCAGGTTCACAGGTTTCTAATTTGCTGCGTTCTTTGTAGTCACTTCAGAATCTTTCTGGAATCAAACCTTCAGCTCTGAAGATGGAGGTAGCACGTTCGTCCGAAATGTTGTTACGCAACGTCCAAACCCAGAAGTTCTCTCCATCTTACAATTTTCTATACGTTATTCATTTTACAGCGCCAGTTTCTTTACTGTCCCTTCACTACGCCCAATTCCCGGTGAATAAGACATGTAACGGTTTAGCAAAGAGACACAAAGTATTTCCTAAGTTATTCTTTACATTTTTCGTGATGAAGACGATATATGACGTAGTGTTCAATCATAACAAATTTGTCTATTTATTTATGAAGGTAACGTGGTTGTGGCTTCTAGGTAATGTTTATTATCGTTACGCCCCGTATATTGTACAAGACGCAGTGACATTTCTGTAAGTATGTCGAGGGCAATAATCGCGTCTTATGCATGGTAAATACCAAAACCTTTTTATTTGTCCAAAGAAGAATCCATTTAGAGGTAGGACACAAGTTGCCAGAAGCGTACTGTCGCGTACTTCGCGTGCCCGCACGCACACACACACGCTACAAACTCAGTGTAATGATTTGCAAACCCCTTGATCGGCCGTGCCATGGCTCAGGCGGTTAGCCGCCGGCCTTCCACCGCGGAGGCCCGGATCGGTCCATGTGGGATTTGTGGTAGACAAAGTGGCACTGGGACAGGGTTTTCCCCGGATTCTTCGGTTTTCCCCTGTCAATTTCATTCCACCGGTGCTCCATTACTGGGAAAAGGAAAAAAATAATAACCATCTTCATCATAGGGTTGCACAATAAGCCTCATGGCTGCAGTGCGTCCGTAATGTCTGCTGTGGGGCCCTTCACCACTAAAAAAAACCCCTCGATCAGGTGTGGTGAAAATTTTCGCTAACTGCTGCCAGATTAATAACAACATTTATAATCAGCAAGTTGTGCTGCACATCCACGTTGCTTCAACACAGAATGATGAGTTCATGACAAACTACCCCACATCCTCACACAGTTAAGTTGTTTTTAAACTGGCAAAAAGGGGGCCGATTTCGTTTATGAGAAAATTTCTAAAATTTGACAAAATATGTTTACCTTCCAAAGTAATCAACAAACTAATGCAGCATTAGTGTTTCTTGTACGTCGCTTTCTGGGTAATTGTTATGTATCGATATTCGGGCCAAATACATAAGGTGATAATAAAAGTGTATCTTACGGTAAAGTTATACGTAGTTTGATAAAGTACTGAGACATCCAGGGGCTCTAGAACCATCACTCCCGACCACTATCTCACACCGTGTCAGTGGTTCGCCTTGCTATTTCCAGACCACCACCACCACCACCACTCTTTCTCTTGGCTTGAGAAGGCTTGCACAAAGGGGGCGTGGCCCGATAGCAACAGACAATCTAAGGGAAGTTTACATAAACACTAGCCTAGGGAATGGCCCTCGACTGAGTGAAAAGACAGCCTAGGACTGAAAGCACTCTACTGACATAAAGACACTGAAAATAAATAAACAGGTAAATAGAAAATCAAGCTGAATATCCTCACTCTATATCCTTCCAAAGGCAGCGCTATTTATGAAACCTCTTCTACGGACAGGACGTGATTAACGTGCAAATTTTCATGATCTTCATGGGTATAACAGATTCGGGCTAAGTGTCAAAAATTTTTGTGTAAGATTGGGGTGATTCGAGATACTGCGACAAAGAAATCTATTCCATCCCGTCCACGAAATTTCGATAAGCAGTGGACCAGCAACAAACCCAAGTCTCAGATTTGAGCAGCCCCTGCTTGACGGCACAATCATAGCCAGTCACACTGCTGGAAAATCGAGGCCTGGGTAATCTGTCAAGTCCTTGACGTTTAGTCTACTTTCAGTCCTTCCACAGCAAGCTTCTTTGAGTGGCGAATCGTGCGATAGTATCGAAATGTCTTACAGTAATTCCGGCCGGTCGATCAGGCATACACTTCGCTTCAGGGCTGCGCCATTTAGAAAACACACTGTACAATAATCTAAATTAAACAACGCATGCAACCTTCTTACACGCAGTCCTCAAACTAGTCTTTGTTTGCAGACTCTCAAGGTAAAAAAGTCGAGATAAAAAATGTTGACTCTTGATATTTCATAACGAAGAGGCATTAGACACAGTAGTATGTAAATTGGACGTCCAGTTTACGGAGTTTCGTACATGAAGAGGATCCGTCCTCGGCTTCATATATTCATAAACGTGATGGTAGCCTTGCCTGTCTATTCACGGTGACTGCGGCCTTCAGTATGTTGTATGTGACAGAGGCACTGGTCAATAGAAACAGGAAGTGCCGAAACCTTGACTATCAAGTGCTCCAGGACACTTCAAGATCCGTTACCATTTACTTCTTCCAGGAGAACTGGGATAAGTGATTTTGGTTTGTCGTTTCTTAAGAGTTTTTGGGCACATATGTAACCCAGATAATCTCGAAGACGCAGGCACGCGTAAGGATATCACCACTTTTTTTAACCCTGTAAATACTAAGATTGTCCTGAATTACGAGTATATTTAGATTCAGTTCGTACCGCTCAGTAAACACACACCATCCTAATTATAAAATTTAGTCAGTTAAAGTTGTATGGGGCAACAATCGCCGTTTGTTCCGAGAACGATATGGAACAAGTAAGCACTCTGTGGGTGGACGGATCATTGAATGTTAAACCCTATGCTACTTTACGTAATCACTAAGTTTTAAAGGGTCCAACAACTGAAATGCGAGGTTTGTCTAAACGATATTTAAAAATTCCATTCCTACTTCACACAAAACGCACTGCATCTGTATGGTAAAGAAGAATCTGTCAGTTTTTCTAAAGGAAATAATCGGGGTTCACATTGCGTATCATACGGAACAAATAAATAACTCTGTGGGCAAAATGCAGACTTACAATCTTGAAGCTGGCGTTGCACATTGTGTTTTAACGGCTGGTTGTCAGAGCGCAACCTCCGACATAAATAAAGCTGTCATTAGCATTATTTCAGCGTGTACTTGAATATCTATCAGCTGGATAAAAGGAAAAGTCGATTTGCATGTTCCTCCGTCAACAAGAACAGTGAGTTTCAATTAGCTAAGGAACTGGCTGATCGAAGGACGTCAGCTGTAACATTCACGACTGGCATAGAAAACATCTCACTGAGGAGAAATGGACCCCGGAATAAAGTGGTAATAACCATTACTTTTATTTTACAGCTAGGATGTCCTTAACCCTTCACTTTCTAGCGTCGTGATGTACTCTCACACCGTGAACACCGTTAGACCAGGTACAGTCAGATTGTGTATAAGACCACAGAGCACAACAGCTGCTCATCTGTATATAATCATGTAACAGAATAGCGTTCCAGGTATTGTGGCGGATAGGACATTGGCCATATGTGACTTGTCTGCGGCAGGAAGCCGTTTCGATTCTCAGTCACTAAACTTCTGTCCTGGCTAAAGTTTAGTAAGGTCTACCTGCTCTCCATTTTCTTCGAAACAAAAATGAAAATTCCTACTAGGCCTATAATACAATTCTGTTATGGAAACAAAAAGAAAGGTAACCATCTGCACGAACCCAAATCCTTCTTGAGAAGCTAAAGTAGTTAAGATGGCCAAAAAACTCCGTGTCGTTTATGGAACCCGAATGTTTATTTACGTGTACATAAGAACCCGGCGCAGGTGCATATGCTAATACAGATGCATTCACTTCACACTCATATCTGTTTCTCTACCGTCTCTTCCAATATTATCTCCTATCTCGGCCTAAGTCTCCAAAGTGACACCATCCTTCCCAGGGTTTCTAACAGAAACTCGGTGTCCATGTATATGTCACCTATTCCGCGCGTGTTACATGCCCCACCCATCTCGTATTCCCTGATTTATTCACCCTAATAATATTTGGTGACGCCCAGATTATAAAAATCCTCATTATGCAGTCTTCTGCCACTTTTCCCCATTTAGGTCCAAATTCGTTCTTCACATCATCCTGTTATCGAAAGCCATAGTCCCTATTCTTCCCAAAAGTCATAGACCAAGTTTCACACCCATACAAGGCAGATAAGCTCATAGTTTTTAAAATTTTAATTATCAAGTTTTTAGGTTGCCTACCGTACGAGATAAGCGAAGAAAAGATCCTAACTGAATGGCAGCAATCATTCATCGAATTTTATCTGCACTTAATTGCTTAATGCACATTATTTCCACGTGTCGCCGTCGTTCCGATACTCGTGTGGGCCAGACACGAACATAGGCAAGACTTACTTCTATTTTCACCTGGGCCTGGAACTTTCCTGTTATAACCGCACCACAGCATTTTTTTAGGTTAGACATGGTATTACCCTTCTCTCTCACCAGTGTTTCCGTACCTCGTTATGGCAGGCGCTTTGCTTAGACGTCAGGCTAGTCTCTCTGTGTTACAACATGCACCTCACCGTACGGCTGCAGCGCTTCCACCAGGCGAGTACTTTAACAGCAACGGTGGGGCTATAACAGGAAGGATACCTAGACCTTGCTAGTATCTAATAAGACGGTAGAAGCAATTAGTTTTGTTCTTATTTCCTCTCCGTTTCCTTGTCACTATCAAGCAAGACCTCTCTCCTCATGGCTGCATCTAGAGTCGTCCTTGCCCAGGGCGATGGATGCAGACAGGTCGTAACGGTACAACATTGCAACTCGTGAGCTAGGAGATTCCTTCAAGGGCGAGCTGAGGACTCCTTTTTATTTCACGAAACGTTGTTGTTTTGTTTCTTGCCATTTGTTACAAGATCGTCCTAAAATGGTACGTAGACGTAGAGGTCATTACACTTAGCACATTACAAACCACGCACAGAGTCGCCGATTCCAATCAGTAGATAGATGACAATAATCTAGTAATTAAATTCCTATGAAGCGCAGCAAACCGGATACATGTTATTTAACCCCCTGAGTGGTATGCACTTGTACTATGGTTATTCGCAAAAAAAAAAAAAAGCGGGGGGGGGGGGGGGGAACGAATGACCCACAAACGTGTGAAAAAGGCGTTCCTTTTTTGTCCAAGAATGGCCACAATAAACAGTACAAGGGACGGAGATCCTACGGTGCGTTTGCGAGAAAGCGGAGAAGATGAGAGGAAGATATGGAGTGGTGTGGTGACTATCAGCGGTCAGACAGCGTGTGTTCTGTGCTTGAGGGTGTCATGTAATTGTTACAGACGATCTGTTCTGCATAAAACATGCAGAATCTTCCATGTACGTGATCCCTGTCGAAAGAACGCAACATCGTTTCTAAGCCTCCACGTATTCTAGACCTCTAGGGTACTCAGTCTAAAGCTTCGGCTCTTTGCCTCCAGAGGGACGGGCAAGAGAGTTTCGGAACAGGCCTGGAAGTGTCGAGGAAAAAAATTCCTTGCCGTTCGGAGAGTCGTAGGCAGGTGTTCTATCCAGTAGCCAATACCCCGGCTTCTTCCTAACTACAGAGCCATACATTTGTTTCTGTAACCAAATACACACACCATTCCCCCAATTTTCCCCTTTTAAGATTGCTTCGTGTGCTGTCAACGTTGTTAAGAAATCTTTTCCCTGCAATTATAAAGGATGCAGAAAAGCTTTATAATCAAAAATGTAAAAACAATGCATCATATTCAGAAGGTGTTTAGTGTTAAATGAGATTTGAAGGTAATGAAATGAACAGGTTTGAGGAAATAAGAGCACTTGGTCTTATCGTGTAACAACGTAACATCCAAACATTCGCTTGGAGGAATAGAAGCAAATAAAAATAAAAAAGATAAAAAAAAAAGGTAAAGCGGTCCCATTACAGGCCTGGACAGGCCCACAGGGTTCCAGGAGGTCGAGGCTCCCAGATTTCTAGACAATCGGCGCTTGAAGGTGGTAAGGTTGTCAGCCCTAAGCACCGGCCGCGTTTACCTCCCAGGAAATATTCCTGGTACTCATTTCTGTTAGAGGCTGAGTTGACCCCAGGGCCATATTGCGACCGACAGGATTATGTCAATGAAAAATCCACTGACACCATCGGGAATCGAACCTGCGACCTGCCGGTTTGTAGCGCAGTGCCTCAACCAACTGCGCCACCGCGGCCCCCGAAAATAAAAATAACTCAAATAAAATTCAAACCGAATACCTTGCCTATAAAATTAAGTCCTGCTGAACTCGCCAATCTACGTGAAGCATGATAGGATACGAACATAACAAACTGAGTAAACTTTTTTTTTGTTTATAACTCAAATTCCTCTAATCTGAATTAAGTCTACTAACTTTTACGACGAAGTAAGCAAATAACGTAAGACTGACACAAGCACATACACACAGACAGGTAGGTAATCTCTCATGTCTATTCGCTTTAATTTTACGAAGGAAAGCATGCTAGATTAAATTCGAGAAATGCTCGCTGCCATTCGGTTTAGAATACCCTATCTTTCCTTTGTTATCTAAAAACATAAAGACAACGATAAAAATAGGCACAACTATAATATTGCCTGTTGTTTGTCAGGGCGGCGGGGTAAATATTGGGTCTAAGAGGGACGCAATAAGTAGAGGCTGGAGGAAACTGCTGTGTAGTGAGGAACTTCATGATCTGTATTTCTCACCAAATATTATTCGAGCGATGAAACGAAAGGCGATGAGATGTGCAGGCCGCGTGTCACAAGTGAGGGAGAAGTACGGCTATTTCAACGGCACTGGACACAAGACCACTGTGAGCTGGAAGGAATTAGACGGCCGTGGTCTATTTCAAAGTTCTGTCCCGACATCCATCTTAAAATACTGAAGAAAATTACGAAAAACCTGTCGGTAAGGCTGGCAAGATTCGAAAGAAGCACCTCATGAATACAAATCTAGTGACTAAACGTACACTGGTGCGACTGTTAACGAGACAGTCGACGAGAAAGCGAGTTCCAAACGGCATGAAAGTTGTGAATGAATACTTTTGGTTAACACCGTCATCTTGCTATAAACAATTTTCGTCTTTCTGCCTATGGCAGTCCAGTCAGATACATGCACCTTCCTCCAGTTAGGTCTCAAGTGGAGCGTGATGTATTTAACGCCTACTCTATTTTCCTTGTTTTTGCCTCCGTACTCTTCAATCTGCCAAAGCCGATAACCGTGTTTCAGATACGAGATTTATAACACCCCAAGCCAGGGAAGAAAGTTGCAGCTGAAAAATAGCGTCAAGGTTATTGTGAGAATGTGAAATGCTTCAGTTCCTTCCTCCTACACGCCATGAACTTGGACGTATTCACGTTGTTTGCCTTCCTTGCAGGAAGCGAACGTAAGAACCTCCATCGGTATGCATGTTTCATCACAGATTATACTCACTGGATAATCTGATTCTGTTAAAATAACGTGTTTGGAGGTCTATCCTAAAAATTTGCTGGGTGAATTCCTTTTTGGTCCACACCGACCAAACAGAAAGCCTAATTGCCATTAAGCTTGCATTAACTTCTTCTAAAGGTGAGCATAGGATACAGATTAAGTTCACGAAACGTCGTGTATATCAAACGTACTGATACAAAAGAGATATTACAATACAACATAGGCTCCTAAAACAGATCAAGAAGCCGGGACGTCAAGGTGAACACTCACATCCAACGCCAATGAGTAGAATGGGAGGAGTTTTACCTCCGCTTTCCCATTTCCGTATGATGTGATGCGTAATGCAAGGAATAAGTTTACTATTTTACGTCTAGGTAATTATGACATCAACGCGACCATTAATACTGGAACAACTGCAAATATTGTAACCAGTTTTTCATTATATAACTTTATCCGTTTCTTTGTCTGCGTGAATTTGTCTTCTTAATTTGGTTTCCGACATACAGTTACGGCTAAGAAGTCTGCAGAGTTCTGATGGAAGTTAGAAATGCGTTGTCATTACCTTACAAGACCCCTGTCAGGTTGGCATTTTTTAGAAAAAATTAATTTTGATCAAAAATTATTTGTCCTTCCCTCCCGCCCCTCAATATCACCACCCTATCGCTCTGGATATCTACATACTTGCAGGGAAATATCAACTTCATTAATTTAAACCGTCTATGGCGGTCTCAGCGACTGCGTAGTCACAAAGTCTGCCACTGGAACACTGGTATTTCGGTTTCGAATTCCGCTCAAGACACTGATGTTTGGGTCTTTTCTCTGGGTAGCCTTGTGGAAGTAGTGACCTGAGTAACAATTTCAAAACGAGGCACGCTGACGGAGAAATGTAGCCTCGAAGTGTGCTGGAATTCCACGCAAAAATCTGGGTACTGCTGTCCCTCGGTCATTCGGAGTGTGTGGGGAGGGGGGGGGGGGTGGTAGGGTTACCCGGGAATCCGGACCACCGTAGGAAAATTCCATGGTATACGGAAAGTACAAAAAATCATCATTAATGTTAAACCAAAACTCCTTAACACGGAAATACTCTAACAGTATATAATAATAATAATAATAATAATGTACCGTAATAATTTCGGACCATCTGGGGGTCCGGATTACCCACGGAAAAGAATTTGGCTGTAGCTAAAAATACAGTGTCGACCTGCTGCATGTTAGCAACTAATGAACTTGATATGATGTCGCGGAAGGCCTCATTTAGCCGTCTGAAGCAAACCCAGCCTACATTATGCAACTTCCACAGTTCGTCTGGCCCATATCGTTCCTCGTTATAAAAGATCATTTCGCGTGACGGCAGGTAGCGAAGCGCTCGCCGCTATTTAAATTATCCGTCACTCGGGGTCCACACCTTTTAGATTAATGTACTGCAGTCAATATTATGTTTTGCTGTACGTATATAAAGAAGGCGCTGGAAATGGCTTCATACGGCTCGCAGACTTGTGCGCGCGTTACAAACACGTTGTTAACTTCACGTCGAAGTTCTCCTGTTGAAGTACAAGACGCCCCATACTGCGCCCATTCACTACATCAACTGCCTTCACTTTTACTGCAGCGGTAGCCTATTATTAACCTTTTAAAGCCTAGCGGTAACTTTACATACCACCAGGTTTAACATTAAAAAATTCTACATGTGCCCACATTGCGTTTACGTGTTTTGTACGGATCTCAGAACAAACAGCAACTTTTGCCTTATAAAACATTAAGAGATTGGTTTTTATAACCGAAGTAGAGAGTGTTTACAGCGCGGTACGCACTGAGTCCTTATATAAAACAGATACGCTTCGTCTTTAAAGGGTAAAAAATGTGTTACTTCCCATATGCAACTGTCTGTCTTTTTTTCCACCAGCGGCCATGATCTTCAACGCTCTGCGGAAAAACGACTACGAAATTTTATTTGGCATTGACCTGCCTGAAGTCTTGGCAAGTTGCCACTGGTGTGATGTATTTGGTTGCGTACCAAACGGTACTCGGTCACCCTACACCCAGGAACTTTAGCTACGTAGTGTACGCACGTCAATTAGAATTTAATTTGAAGTGGCCAAATGTGGACTTAACCACAAATGCAGTGCAATGAAACTGCACATACCAGGCCTACCGATCACACATTTTGCGTATGTACATTTCAGGGTCAACTGAAATGAATGCTTGGGTATGTAACTGGCGCAGATTTTAAAGCTGTAAGTAGCAACAGATGAGACAATTATTTTTTGTTCTTTTATTCTGCTGTACAAGTAATGCCTCAAACCGAAAATCTTTGGAAAAGAGAAACGTAACTGTTTGAAGCAAATACTCCGTCGCGGCTCAGAAGTTCAACTTTGCAAGTTTCGGGGCTCGAACCTGTGTCTGATAGTGGCAATTGTGGAAACCTGTAGGTCGCATGTAACAAACCTTATTTTATGTGATGGAGAAAATTTGCAACACAGTACAAAAATTCATGACGATTAAGAAAAAGAAGAGAAACGTCAGACATTGTTAGGTCTGACGTTACCTGTGCGCCTGTTAAACGGTATGCCACGAAGGCGTATGGACGAGCGAAGTATAGTTCCACTCTTTCTTCACCTTCGGCACTACAAGGAGGAAGGAACTGTTAACGTTTACGAGATTCATTTGTTTGTCTACAGTGTTCGAAGCATATTGAATATCAAACGATTTACATCTGTAAGCTGCTGTGTAATGTGTGCAAGCGCCGTAACTGCTAGACCACTGGGACTAACATGCGATTACGGAAACAACATAGCAAGAAGCTTAATAATTTGCACTACTATTCTAATATCATTTGAGGATAATCAAATAAAGATGACGACCTGTCAGGCAGCAACACAAAGAGAGGGGCAAACGTGTTCGATTATTAGCAGCGATCGCATATTCGAAAAAAGCGCTTATGTCCTTCCTCAAGTCCGTCCGTCCGTCTGTCTGTCTGTCTGTCTGTCTGTCTGTCCGCACGTATCAGCGCGGCTCCTACTGCACGGATTTCCGTGGAATTTGATACTGGTGACTTTTATGAAAAGCTGTCAAGAAAATTCAGACTTGGTTGAAATCAGGCAAAAATATCGGACACTTTACACTAAAACCTACGTATGTTTTATTGTTGCCGACGACATTAAATCGCTATAAAAGCGGTCTCTTCGAGTGAAATTGTATCAGGCTGTTAGGATAGCTGAGGAAGTATAAAAAGGATGTGCATGTGCCACAGTGTTACGCGATATGTATACCGCCTGCTTTGTTTTTATAAACGAATGGAAACAGACTGTATACACTTGTATACATAGAAAAATAATATTAAAATGAATTTTACACAAACAGATTCTAAAGACATAAAGTAAAATTTAGAGTTATTTAATAACAATGTTCTTCTTCAAAGGAATAACCACTAACTGCTCAAGTAAAATTACTCTTTGTAATTGGTTTAACTTAACCTAATTACTGAACTTATATATATATATATATATATATATATATATATATATATATGGCACTTTCTAACGTTTCTTTTCGTTAAAAAGAGCACAAGTTTGCAAACCTGTACTTCAGATCGGAGCATAAAACCAGTACGTTTTATTCTCTACATGCAGCTAATATCTGTCTCGCTACTGCAAGCATCTTATAATAGATATATTCTATCGTTATCTCCGTACGTATGCCGCATACGGTTAAAGTGTGCAGAAGCGTGGGCAGTGTAAAGCACGTACGTCGTCCTTCAAAATCCTCACGACTCGTTTCTACTGATACGCGAAATTTTTAAAATTGGATACAAACTGTGAAAGGCACTGTTATAAGACGAACTTGATGTTGCAATTTCATCATGATCACCACATATCCCACCACGGATTACGCAATGCGCATGCCCTTCAGTACTGCTAAAATCGATCCCAGTATATAACAATATAGTGCGCTAATTCTTTCGCTTTATTTTATTACAGTTAAATGTTTAATTCTATTGTAAAAAGTCAAAGGAATTGAACAATGGCACTACGCAAACGAATTTGATGTCGCACATCTGCAACAAAATCTTATCTAATAATCACCACCTGAATTATCCTATATCACCACTAAATTGGAGTCTAAAAAGACAAAACCATGCAACATTATGCGTTTTTCCTGTGAGGCCTATTTGCCGCACTGTAATCGCTTTATGCATTAAACGGCTGTCTATCGACGCAACGCCGAAGAGAAACAAAACATTTTCTGCGATTTAAAAACATATCGTCTCCTAGCAACAAAACGAAGTAGAAGGAAAGAATGATACTGAAAGTACTGGTTAAGTTAAAGAGATTTTATGTAATAATTATGGATGCCAGCTGAAGTCCTTCTGACGCCACGTAACGTAAACTTACATTTCATCTCGACACATTCTTCTTCTGGACTGTGTTCCGCAAGTTATTCCACGCTGTGTGTGACCACGTCACAGTCGTACGTGTACTCGTTCCATTATATAAGGCGTCTTTTTTCTGACATTGGTCTGTCTATTAATACACAACCTATTTACAGATTCGAACCCATCTGGCGAAAAGCCATTAATTTGAGCAATAGCTTACCACTGAAAGTAACATTCAACACGTTAAACAAGAACACGAAACGGACTGACCGTGAGACAAATTGGCAGCAAGCCGTAATACAATGGCAGGAATTCTATTCATCTTTAAACAACCCCATTTCAATTCAAATAAAAGCGAAATTCAAAGGACCTTGTCGGCTGAAGAGAATTGTATTAAGGATGAAAAGGAGACATTAGTCAAAAATAAAGTAGCTGTACTTTGAAGTTAAACAATAATAGGATTAAACAACAATAGGCAATACTTTTGCGTACACTGACAGACGTTGTTCTAAATACAGGGGTGAAACAACTTCAGTAAGAAGGTTAATTGTACATGTTTGAGATCTGGAAGTAGGCACGTCCGGCCCGATAAAAAAGAGACCTGCTAGTTCATCTCCCCGACATGTTTCGGCAATAACTATGCCATTATCAAGGGGAGATGAACTAAAAGACAAAGGTTAAATAAATAAACAATAATATTGTGCATATGTTGGTTTTGTTTTGCTATATTGATCATATGCACGGAAATGAATATGTTATCTATGGTATGTTGTACCATACTGCTATTTAGCAACCTGGACGCTGACTTGAACATGTAAACGCCTTCTGAGATCTCAAAGGCCTTATCCATCCACTCATAAACCAAGTTCTTGTACATAGGCCTGATGGTGGTCCGTCTGGACCGAAACATGTAGCCTAATTACAATAAGGTTATTATGTATTCTACTAGTTGCGAAGACTGTTGTCTGATTTCACTTTGTTATGAAATGAATAACATAAAATTGTAGGTTTGTGTGTGTGTGTGTGTGTGTGTGTGTGTGTGTGTGTAGACATCACTTACGGATAGACATCTGTCGTACAAGGGGTACATACAGAAATTTAACGTTCAAAATTGTTGAGAAACTACAGACTTCTGAAACCTTGGCATGACTTTCTGGATGGACACGCTGTAGTTCCCAATAGAGTTGAACTCGGTTATAACGTCATGATAGGGACTGAATAATTTACGTCGTTATAAACGAGTGTTGTTATAACCAAGGAAAATAATGTTACGGTTAACAGTGAGAAATTAATTGGTACTACAGAATATATGCCACTATATATGTGGTCATACAGACCGATGTCGTTATAACCGGGTTCGACTGTAATTGTTTTGACGTTCTGGAGAAACAAGACAAATCTTGCCTTGTGCTTAATCCGTAGTTATACTTCTGACGGTTCAGGAACGTTGCTGAGTGATGTGGCGTTAACTGCTTTTACAGCTGCGGGAATTTACAGAATGGAAATCTAAATAGTGTATTCTTAGACAGCAGATGTAGGATGACTGTGCGTAGCTCTAATGTCGAATTCGATGCATTTAGTTTGAAATACTATTTCTGAAAATTATTTCATGTAGATAAAGGAAGCTTAATACTTCGCCATTAAATAGGTAAGAATTCAGCTCACTGGTTCGGCCATCACTGTCTCGAAGCAGAGCTCCGGCGACGGCTTTACCTGGCCAGAAAAACATAAGTAGGAAATTCCCTCTCCAAAGTCTTATAAGCTCTCCTGTTTCCTCGAGTCGTATCTCCATATCGAGTCTATCGCATTATCCTTGATTTATTTACGTGGACAATACCGAAAAAAGAAATAAATGAGTTTATGTGTTCAACAGAAATTTAACGTCGGACATTTCCCAATCGATGAGAAATATGCTCAACTGACTTAGACCCCGAGACAAACAGTAGAAACACATTTTTGTACCGAAGGGAAATGAAGCGCAGAGTAGTGGAGAAATGACAATAACGAAGACCGTCTAAACACGTACTATAGTGAAGCCTATCTTAAACGGAACCTGGACATAACGGGAACCTCCCTTGAGCGGAAAAAACTGAGAGACTGTGAGACCTGCATTCCCAATTATCCATAATTAACCCTTTAAAGACGAAGCGTATCTGTTTTAGATAAGGACTCAGTGCGTACCGCGCTGTAAACGCCCTCCACTTCGGTTATAAAAACCAGTCTCTTAATGTTTTATAAGGCAAAAGTTGCTGTTTGTTCTGAGATCCGTACAAAACACATAAACGCAATGTGGGCACCACGTAGAATTTTTTAACGTTAAACCTGGTGGTATGTAAAGTTACCGCTAGGCTTTAAAAGGTTAAACTACCTGTATTAAAAAGAGCCTTCCTGCAAAAGAAAAATTCCTTCCCTTGCCGTTCCGTTATAGGCAGGTTCATGGCGTAACGTTCTTCTTGTTTCAGTATGGCGGTTTACCTAATCAATAGATTACGAAACCCGAAGATTCATTACAAGTTTCACACGCGACCGTGTTGAACCAGATGACTCTACTCCACAACTTGCTCTTTTTTATAACATTTATTAAAATTAAAAGGGCCAGGCGGGCGGTGCATGTATTTATTTATTTTCGCTGGTTAGAACGACGGTTTCAGTGACAAAAATTACACAGGGTAGCGCCGAAAGATAGGGTGATCCATGAATAATGAATTGTACACGATTTGGAAGTGGTCGAAGTCTATTCAGTGTACTGTCCCAACACATGCCTGAAGCAGATGAGGAAAACCACGACAAACCCTCGAATATGATCTGGTGTCGTATACGAGACTCTAACCAGGCACCTCTCGCGTAAAGTTTGGAGCATTAATGTTCCGTCAACCTGTTCGGTGAGTGGAAAATGCAGCACGCATGAAAGAAAACCAGTCTGAAGAACTAGGCATGAATGGAAAAATAGTGCTTAACACGAGCTGCATAAATAGTGTATAAACTAGGGAGTGGATTTAAATGTATGATAACATGCAACTGAATGCTTCTTACAGTGAAAATGTTTCACACAAACGTTGTACAGAAAATGAACAGAGATTTTACACTCAGTAACTTCTTTTCCGAAAATTGTGCCATTTATGAGGTCATGTCGAAAAACACAATACATTGTTGTCTTTCCACCGCGGCAATGGTTACGCGAACACGCCCCAGTGTTACATGATGCGTACAGTACATTGCCTATATTTTCTTTTCCGAAAAAATGACGCCGTACTCTTCTACCGTCGTCATATACGCATTATGGAGAGCGTTTGAACCCGAGACCACCTCCGCCGCCACCAGATAAGGCCCTGAGTGCATCTCCAACTGCAAGCAGGATTCCGCACAAATATTTACATATTTATGCTGTTATAATTGCTAATAAAATGTTTGGTCTGAGAACGCGGAACCAGAAAGAGCACGTGACTCGACACTTCTCCCACATGAGTAAGGATGACGCAACATTATGTGGAAGGCAGCGCCGCAACGTGTACGGCACGCAAGGATGATTGACGGCGCAGTGTTTGCTTGGGCCAAGCTTTTGTGTCGTCGCTTGTACGGCGCAATATTGGTTCCTGAGTTAAATCAGTTTCAGTCGCGTGACGAAGCAGAAGAGGTGTTATAATTCTTATTAACCTTTTAAAGCCTGGCGGTAACTGTACATACGACCAGGTTTAACATTAACAAATTCTACGTGGTGCCCACATTGCGTTTATGTGTTTTGTACGGATCTCAGAACAAACAGCAACTTTTGCCTTATAAAACATTAAGAGATCGGTTTTTATAACCGAAGTGGAGAGTGTTTACAGCGCGGTACGCACTGAGTCCTTATATAAAACAGATAAGCTTCGTCTTTAAAGGGTTAAACATGACACCGTCTACTTTGGTATGTACCTTACCAGTATTTAGAAGGAACCTACATTTCCACGGAAGAAGGCCGCAACTTCGTACGGCCTGCAATAAAAATCTGAAGTTTCCCAATAAATACAGTTTCTGGGGAAACCTCATTTGGTGGAGTTTTGAGAACAATGTGCTGAACAGAATAACCGGACTCAAAACATCTGTACTGACAGGAGGTGGAGAAAATTATTATATAATAAATCAGCAACATGTGCTCATGTGATGTTGGATGGGATGAGTGCCTATGTAGCACGCATGGTGGAAGGAAGGCGATCATACAACCCTCATCCATTGGGAGGCTTGGTCTAAGTATTATGTTAAAATTGATCCTGGACGAATACGCTGTGGAAATTTTATTGGCTCAGATCAGAACAGGCCTACAAATTTCCATCTAGTGTTTCCGCACAGTTGCAGGGAGCGGTTAAAGTGGGGGAGGGCTCGAATTTGGGTGTGAAGTGAATAATAATTAATATTAAGTCACAACTTTTGATATCCCAGAATCACTAGTGGTTAAAATTAGGGGTTAAAATGCTGAGGAGAGTATGTGGAACTAACAGTTAATAGGGGGTGAAGGAAATACCAGAGTCGAAAGCATCGACTCAGTTTTACGTAAAACAGGCGCACTATAAGACCACACGGATAAGACCCGCAGACGCGCGTGGAGCATACCGTAAAATGCTTGTTAGGTTTCGGTACAAAATTGCTCGAAGCAAAAAATTAAACTTATTAAAGGCAGTTAAAAAATGTTTATTTTATTTGAGGTGACATCCCCGTTGTCATCAGTTTTCAAATGTATTTTAAATAACAGTCGTACACACCATATAATACAAGATACAACAGGCTACATGTTTCGGCCTTTAAGATTGCTTCATTTAGCCGAAACATGTAGCCTGTTATATCTTGTATTATATGTTGTGTACGACTGATTTTTAAAATACATTTAGAAAAAAGTGTTCACTAATACGAAAAAATTGTTTTAGTATTACAATATACATAATTGCTAACTTCATCGAAAAATTCTTATGAAGGATACAAGACAGTTGGTCACTTAGTATGAAAATAATTTTTAATTTTTAGTAACACTGATCGCATTCCACAGCATTTTCCTTATAGTGCTGTAACATGCAGTCGTAAAATAATTTTCTTCTTGTAATCAAAGAGAAGAGAGGCCGATAATTTATAATTATGTTGGTACCAGCACGTACGCCAATTAATGGAGAACCCCAGCCCGAGTGCATATCAGTGCGCAATATTTGCCTTCAGTGGTGCTATCATGTTACTTGTGCAAAGGGCGATAACACTAATCCCGTTTTCGCAGAATATATTTCACTAAGGAAAGTACCGGGTTTCACGAAATTACGACAAAAAAATTCATGCTGCTATTCGCTTTCGCAGTATGTAACGTGTCTAGAGCAAACAGCTGGATGAATATCAGAAGCAAACAGCGGGGTTTCCATAGTACTACTGGATTTTGTTGCTGGGCCCAAGACTGACGAATTGAGAAAATTCTTGGAAATTACATGACACTGAATTTCTTGAAATTTACGGGTCACTCTGTATGACAGTAAAGTGAAATCTTGGCGGATGGGATGGGCTAGGCGTTGAGATAGGATACAGAGAGAAAGGAATTCATACAAACTTCTACAGAGAAATCTTTTGAAAAACAGATACTTTGGCCTACCGAAAATACCGTATTATTTATTTGTAATTTATTTTACGGCGCTTTCATCAGTGAAGTGAGGACTATCCGGCAGAAATAACTGAGTGTTTGTAAATTATAAGCTGGTAAGACAGTGGAAGGAACGTACCATGACTAAGGTGATACACCCGGGCATTTGTCCGCGGCAGCGACGAAAACCTCAAAGATCACAGGTAAGTCGATGTTCCGGGCGAAATTCTAACCGGGTACCTTCCGAGTGTGTCATTTCACCGGCTGAGCCACATGGCCTGGTGAGTGAAGAAGAAATGGGGAGAACATCAAGATGGTCTTAAGCAGGGCTGTGGAGTCGGAGTCGGTACATTTTTAGCGACTCCGACCTCAATCTAAAATCTTAACTAGATACTCCAACTCCACAGCCCTGATAGCTACAGTAACCATTAGACTTATACTTAAATATAGGTTATAAGTCTAACACGTAGCCTGATGATTCACGTGGTGGTGATGAAATGTCTAATATGTTTACCGTTATTAATGCATATCGAGCTTTTATGAAGGCGTCGGAGTTTTAAAAATCGAGGAGTTGGAGTCGGGGCCGGAGCATTTGTGTACGGACTCCACAGCCCTGGTCTTAAGGCTGTGATAACGGAACAGGCGCCGGATGTTGTCCAGCGGTAAGGCTTTGGTACTGGCGGTGTTGAAACTTCGGGCTGTGGTGTCACGGTGTTAGTTTACGTCAATAAACAAGCAGGATACAAGCTGGACAATCGAGGATAAGGAGTTTGATTCCCAGCAGGGACAAAATATTTCTCAAGTCTAAAATTTCAAGACCTGCGCCGGTGCCCCTCCAGGCACCTATTCAGTAGGTATCAAGGGACTTTTGCCCCGGGATGGGGCAGTAAAGCAAAGGAGCGTGAAGCTGATAATTTAAGTCCCTACATTTTAAGAATGCTAAATCGCATGCCGCAGTGCTTCATTAAATGTAGGAATAATGTAACGTTTACTTAGTCTGTCATTGTGCTTCTTAAGATCTCCGCTTCTCGTGCTATCCTTGAGCTTTACAGCTGGTGTTGACCCAGTCCACCTTCGTTATCCTTAAGTGCCCTTTTTAGTGCCCTGCGGATTGTCCTTCTAGGACCTCCACTTACGTCCTGACACTCCGCCCGGAAACAGCCATCGTCTTACACTGTATCCTGCGCTTTGCCTTTATATCCTGTGCCTTCAATATACTTCCCAACTCTTACCATCGCTGTTCTCGCTCATTCCATTCTCATAAAAAATGGCCCTTATTAGAGCCGTTATCCGCCACTGCCTAGATCTGTGTCCTGGTTTGTCATGCCTTCCTAAACAGCTGTGTCATCTTTTCCCGCGCAGTTCCTCCGAAACATTGTTACCCATTTACCAACCTACACGGCGTCACGCCCAAGAAAACCTACTCTTGTTTTATTAGATTGTAATCGGCTCGTTTTTTCTACAAGTAACACACTCACCACTTGCCACAGCCTACAGAATCTACAGACTTGGGCCTATAGGCATTTAAGTAACCTCTGCGAGATTTGAGATCTCACGGTGATGACTACGAACATGTGACGCCGTCTATTTTGGTCGAAATTTACAGACGTTTCGGATGAATCTGCTGCCTCCGTATTCCATGTATCCTTCCTTCAGGCTAAAAGAATATACTGATTATGACGGCAGACTCCTTCGAAATTTTTTAGAATTCTAGACGGCGTCACGTTCTGGAGGGCGTCTTTACAGTTCAGCAGTTTGTTATCTGACGTTACGTATGTGTCTCATTACACGTAACCATACACGTGCGTGAAGCCCATGTACGTGGTACAATCACGCGTAATAACACTTAACATGTAACTACGAAGAAAAATAATCCAGTTTGGCCTTGATTTCTAATTTCTTTATGCGCGTTATATCTGCCCTTCAGACAAATCATGTGCACACAGCGATGTACGTAATAGCTGCAGCAAGGGTTTTAGTATGAGCGTTTGCACAAAATAGGTATTGTATGAAATTCGAAGTACAGGATTTCGCTTCAGAGAAGATGTACGTACTTGTTCCAGGAAAACATTTCTCTCTGCGCCACTTTTCAATAAAATGTAACGGGAGAAAATGAATACAGCTCCTATGGGATTAAGTCAAATATTCCAGCCACGGTATTTTCTTTACTGTGCCCTGTGAAATGGTAGCTTTGAATTAATTTCTGTGAAAATGAATAAGAGATGATACTCTACACTTTCCCGGAAAACAACACAACGTGAGACTCTCTGGAATAGCAATGACGCAGTGTTCTCTTGCTTTTCTGCGTATACACAAAAAGTAAAGCTTCAGGGTCGCCCTTGTCATAATGGAGCAATATCCCAATTACTGGATGTTTACCAAAAGGACGAAAAAATTTCCCATGTGTCCATAGCAGCAGACTTAAGCATTTTTAATTAAATTTAAGGATAAAAATGAAAAAGGGTTCCAGAATGCTGACACATAACACACATTCGTCGACTTATCGTCTCCTCTGTATACAAACACGTAGGTAACAAGACTAATTAGTCTGTTCACAAAAGGAGAGTATTTTAAAAACTTTGCCTCAGTTGGCACCTCGCAGATAACACACTGAATTTTAGACGCTTTTTGTTAATTATTTGTTGCTTAAATGCAACAACAGCAACAACAAAAACATTCAGTCTTGGCGTTGTTAGTGGTGCTCATGGAAGTGCTGGTGGTGGTAAATTGCTTTTGTTACCTGGCAATTGTTAATATTATATTTAACTTTTTATTTTTTTATTTTTAGTTGTTTCATAGTTTCACTTTTAGGGCGTAAGAAAAATTGCAAAAAGCGACTACTAGCTTCGTCATATCTGTCTGTCTGTACGCATGGAACAACTCGGTTCCTAGCGGACGGATTTTTACGAAATATTCGAGTATTTTTTTAAAATCTGTCCAGAAAACTAAAGTTTGATTAATATCTACCAAGAATAACGGGTACTTTATATGAAGATCTATGTACGTTGTGCCTTGGATCACTATCAGCCACTTGTCCATTACAGGACAGACTGGCATAATATTCAAGCGCTATTCCACGTCTTCTTTTTTCATTTTTCTTGGTTCCTGATGATTAACTCATTGCAATAATTGTTATTCAACTACTATCGAATTTGAAACATCTGAGATTCACTACTCACAACGCCAAATGTGTAATTACTCTTGTTGAGTAGTGTGACCATTATAAGTGAGCCTTTCTTCATTACAAGCGTCATTCATTAGGAGGTACGAAATATTTTAACCACTTTTATGAATGATACACGTACACATATAACACCCATATTAAATACAATCCTGACAATTACTTTAATACAATTACGTAATAAAAGAGCTCTCCATCTCGTGAAGTCACAACCCGCTCCCCATGGACACCGTCAAACACGCCAAGTGGGATATGACGTCAACATCCCGTCACTATGGCAACCACGATTTTGACGCCATAAACCAGTAACCGTGGAAACCGCTAACTCTAGCGCACGTGGTGCGACATCACAGCACGGTAACCGTGGACAAAGCTAATCACAGAGGCGACATGTGGACACACCAAGGTGTACCTCACTAGTGGGTTTGCCCGTTTATAAGCGAAAACTGATGAGCACAGTGTAAATAACCTTGAAAACTCAGTTTCCCGCCTCACAGACAAAACTGACTCTCTCCATTACAAAATTACAGTCCCTTAATAAGGCTTATGGAAATAATCGCAGTTTTGACATTACACAAGATATAAAAATATACATGAAAATTTTTATCTCTTAAATGTTAAAAGCGCGTGATTTATACACAGACTCAGTAGTCACTGTGATTTAAAGGACTCAATTCGTCCATTTCTCGTAATGACTCTCACCAGCTACTTTGTAACCTTCTACGACAGCAGTGGGCATTAACTCAGACGTGTGCTTCACATTCAAGAGGTTAAACAAATAAGCAAATACAGACACAAAACACCTTCCCTCTTGTTGAGGTTTATAGTGTTATATCAAGTGTAACAAAGCAAACACGATGTGCTACAGACAGCGATTAGCAAACCACATCAGCCTTTACCACGTCAACACCCAAGCGACGCCATTAGCTGGATTCGAATTCCAGACCTGGGTGTGCCCCGCACAGTTACACGCGCAGACTGAACCCCGATTCTTTCGCTTTCTGAGCAACAATCTTCAGTGGTTAGAGTTACTGCTGGGTTTAAGTCTCGGTCCGAAGCAGGTTACAATATCTTAAGGCCTTTCACGGTTTTTCTCGGTCACGTCAATATAATTCTGGGACAGTAACTTGAAACAGGCCACGACCATTTCTTCCACATGCTGTCCAGGTGACTAGTTACAATGAAGGGACCACTCAACGCCGTGATGCATAATCCAGTAAAGTGAAAGTGTCGTTATGCATCAGCCAAAATACTATTTGTCCGACACTCTCTCTCTGCCACAGTCTCCGTTGTCTGAACTCTAGTTGAAATAATTGAAAACATCTGTAACAAATCCAAATTAAACCAAGAAGAAATTAAGAAGAGACCAAAGCGAGGAACGTTTGCTAACATTCACCTCAGAAACTTTCGCCTTTCCATCTGCTGCCTAAACACAAACAAAAATTTTACCTGTTCTTTTAAAAAGCGTGAAACTTTTTCTCTTACCCTGCGGGAAGGATATAGTTGCTGGGTGTTTGAAAACACTGTGTTGAGAACAGTGTTGAGATACAAGGAGGAGTAACGAAAAGAGGTTAGAGAGAACTGCATAATGAAGAGTTTCATCACATGTACAGGATAATTCGTAAGTCCCTCTGGGATTTCCGACCTCTGCGACACAGTAGCCGGGATGGTCACGATGGGTGGGGGGGTGGGGGGGAGCATGTCAACAGAGGGAGAGACACTCCGAGTTCCTGTGGTTCTGTGTGGTACATGGTTCGAAGCCTCCGCTGCACCGTCACAATTGACTCAGTTTTGGCAAATTGCAAGACACAGAACGCTTTCTTATCCCCTGTCTACGCCATGTTTCGTTACGACTGCCCCCTAGCTGTGAAACCTGCAAGTACGTCATGGCGCTTATTACCCAAAAAAACCTGTAGAGAGTCTCCACCTATTGATGTGCTCCTTTCTGCTGTGTCTGTCTTGGCTGTTGCGCTGCCGAGTTCGGAAGTTCAGGAGGGGCTTATGGATTACCCTGTAATCAGGATTACCAAAAGAAATAGATGCGCTGGGTGGAACATGTAGCACGCCTGCGAAAGAAGAGGATGCATGAACTATTTTATTTCCTTAGCATGAAGGGAGAGACTGCTAATAACATGATGGTATAAGGGGAAGGCAGCATTAAAACGGACTTTAAAGAAATGTGGCATGAGGAGCTGCGCTGGAGCAAACCGTTTCAGGTCTCCACGAACTTTTTCATATGTACATGGCGCGACCCACAGTACAGTAACATACTCTTCGCGTATAAATGCACACAGTAACAAGGCTTCTACGAACAAAAGTGCAGCAAACCAGTAGCAATGTGTGATAAATTTGTCACCTCCTTTCATGAAAAGTTGTAAGTAAATACAGTTTTTTTTTCTTTTCTAGCATCTTGTCCCAACTGAATTTTATTGATATTGTATGGCCATCCGGCACACATTAAGTCTGAGTTTTTCTAAACTCTCCTGCGTTCGTAGAAGGTTTTGTGGCGGTCCGTTCCATAATGTAGGTAATCTTACTAAGTCACTGCAGAACGAATGTTAGCCTATGAATTAAGCATTATGCCTTGAAGATACATGGGGTATGGGGGCACACTTCCACTCCTTTTTAACTTCGGCATTAAATGGCGGTGAGTGGTCAGCTTCAAGCCTCGGCCGTAGTAGATCGAAGGAACAGCCGCACTTAAATCTTAAATACTGACAAGGGGTCAGCCAAGCAGGTCAAAAAACGTAAAGTCTTTTTGTATGACATCGTGTCCTACACGATTTGTAGTTACATCTTCCCAGCAAGTGGCCCTTTTATACCACAAAATATCCGGCCGTTCAAAATAAGAGCGAAGTGTTACGTCACACTGTAGAGCGAACCAACTGGTTTTATTATGGGAATTGTAACTCGGCCTTGTGGCGTTCAAACAAGCACTGGTGGCCAAACAAGTGCAAGGATACAGTTGTGTAGAGCGGGGAGGTGATTATCGCAAATGTGGAGACGCACGTTTTATATCAGCATATGATGACGAAGATAACACATGGAAGATGAACGACTTTCATGTGTTACAAGCGTGGAACGCGCATGTCCCTCGTTTCTTATCTTTTGAGTTCCTCAGACAAGACGTGAACCAAGCAACCGATTTTAAAAAAGCACAAGAGGCCTGAACATAATAAAAAATCAAATTATATCCACAAACCGAAAATAAAGTAGCAAATTAACGCTAACCTACGACTCTTCCTTAGCAGGTGTCGTATCACAAATGATGCCGACGGATTAATTTGCTTAGGTGTTACGGTAAATTCCCCTAGACTAAACAGCAACACAAATCGTAATGCTGGCATATACACATTCCGTTGTGTGCTCATTGTGACCTTACTTCATTTAACAATACTGACAGGGGTTTAAGTAATCTCTGTTTTATTTGTTCGCTTACTTAGCTACACTTCATCAATTAAAACTCCTTTCTCAGTCTGCAAACAGTGCACAACGCGCAGATGAAATAATGATGTGCTGCCTGATCATGCCTGTCCCACCTTGGGGGCGCTGAGAAATGAGTACGGAGGAATGGTGGAATGATGATTAGCATGGGGAAAACTGAAGAAACTCAAGGGATAGCCCGCCATAATGCCATTTCGACCACAATGAATGTTACATGAAATTGCCCAGAACAGGGCAAGAAGCTAGCAACAAACTGGCTGAGATGGGACACCCGCAGTATCTGTTACATTCGTAGAATGCACACTTCCCAGCGTTAGGGTGATTGATTGTAAATGACCGACTGGTAAGGCTGTGGAGTCAGTGGTAACAGAGGTCTACTTTAGCTGGTATTCCACCATATGCCTGGAGGTACGGCTGTACCCCGCCTCAGTCGTTGGAAGGTTTAGGCTAACAGCACCCGTATCTGTTCTAGAGACGCGGATGAATCGGGACGGTTCTCACATCAAGCTGGACCGACCCACACAGCACGTGTCGCTTCACAGCTGCGTTCTCCAAAAACGATGTACAGAGCATACTTTCAAATATGACTTGCCCAGACTGCTGTATCAGACGGTCTTAACAGAGCAAGTCTGTATTTTGTTGTAAGACTTCAACTGCACTACAGTACAGTGTCCAATGCAATATAACAAAGTACTAATAGTGACTTAAAAATATGATGCTGGTCTTTGCAGCTTGGATAGGTTCCTTTATGTCCGCCCTACCTTAGCGGTGAAAACTTGCAGGTCTAAGTTCTAACACCGTTAAGTCTCTATCGCTGAATAACACAGTTTCTCAACAAATACGATTCAGTTGATGAACTACGCATTAGAACTGTCAAAACATTCTCACTGACGTTGATGGATTTCGTAAGTTAGCCGTTTAGATTCCAATCTCCTTTTTTAATTCCAAAATGCTATTACATTTTACGTACTTACTGAGAGGCTCATCCAGGGGATGTGCTAGTTCGAAGCCTGAAGACTATGAGTTCCTATCTCCAGTTGACCTAGACGTATCCCCTTCATCCCCAGACGAAGCCTCTTCACGTTTTAAAGAAGAAGCGTATCTGTTTTATATAAGGACTCAGTGCGTACCGCGCTGTAAACACTCTCCACTTAGGTTATAAAAACCAATCTCTTAATGTTTTATAAGGCAAAAGTTGCTGTTTGTTCTGAGATCCGTACAAAACACATAAACGCAATGTGGGCACCACGTAGAATTTTGTAATGTTAAACCTGGTAGTACGTAAAGTTACCGCTAGGCTTTAAAAGGTTAATTTGCATTTGATATCTTTATCCAGTTTAGAGCATCAGAAATGATACAGTCCTTATAATATACTTCTTCAGTTGACCTTGCATGGTAACAGTAAAAGATGGAAAAATTTTATTTTCACCATAAAAATTAATGACTGTACCTTTGACCATACACAAATCAAAATCGTCAGTACATCTTTCAAGCTTTCGAATTCTCCACTTTCCTACGGTGGCCAGAGGACTTCCTTCATTTCTCCTTCTCTCCCTTCTGATGTTAGTACTCTCGTTACTGTTATGCCACCGCACTAATAATTTTCTTGCTTTAGTACTACAAATAGGTGAAATTGTTCTTTTCTAGATCACTGCTTCTTTACATGGCCGATTCACACGGTTTACACGCATTATGCCGTAGCTTCACTGCGACTGCTTTTACTCGTCTTTCCACTGGTCGCCCTTGTTTCAGATGCTTATTTAGAACAACCCTGAAGAAAATTTTACGCACAGCTCTAGCCGGACAGCACACACCACAAAATAATAGCACTAACTCACATTTACAAGACAGAATTGCACTTCAGCCTAATGCATTCTTAACTTGAATACATCGGTTGTTCGTAATAAACAAGTGACGATCGGCCTTCCACTTCGGAAATCACTGCGACGGTCGCAGCCAGTCTGCTGAGTAGATTACATTAGATGGCAGAAAGAAATCATCTGATAACCACTGACAGGCTGGCCACATGATCGAAGCCCCTGGAACTGAATTCGAGTTTCGGAAACCACGTAGGCTACGATGTGCTTGACATTTATGTCAATACACTGTGTTAAATGAACGCTATTTGCGTCACCGCTGAAGTGCGACAGGGCGCTTTACATACTACCCAAGTAACCCAGCCGTCAAAGGAACGTTCAATTAAAGTCCATAGCCTACCATCTACTACACAGCCTTCAACCGGGTCATCCAGAGAATAACGAATTGAGAGTAACTAATGTTAAATACTCATTGCACGCAATAACTAGGTGTTATATCAAATAGCCAGTTACAGCGGTAAAGTTTCTTCGTATTATTTACTTTAACTAAAACGTTATTTTGCGGAGTGAAGGTAACATATACAGCGCTTGCAAGGGCAGTTGGCTGTTCAACTTCCACTGCATATTTGCGTTCATTTCAAAGAACACGACGTGTTTGACGCAAGACCGTAACTATTCCGGTGAGGCATTACATCATTTTGTCAGTGATTCATTCATGTGCACATCTCTACAGCGCTTATACCTGCCAAATGTATACAGGTTGTTTCTAAATGTGGCACTTTTCATGAAATCACGTGGATACATGACGTACGAATTTTAACCATTTTTATCAAACTGTTTCGACGAATAATTTGCTGCGCCCATTTTCAGCCGCCCCAATCTTTGTGTTCCTTGAGAAAGAAGGGAAGAAATCAGAGAATATGCAAGACCACTCTCTCTCTCTACCAGCTTCTTACGCCCTCAGTGTATTGTCGTACAGTACCTAAATTGCAGGTGAACGCACCGTACATTAGCAGACCACCGATTTACAACCATGAAACAGTAATAATAAGGACGTGGAGGAAATAATGCCGACATTTGGGCTCCTTTCCAAAACGGCGTAAACAGAGATGGCGCCCGGATCGTGTGTGTGTGTGTGTGTGTGTGTGTGTGTGTGTGTGTGTGTGTGTGTCCGGTGATTGGGCTTCATTAACTTCTGAGAAAGCGGACAGTTCAATGAATTTTCGAATAAACATAATACCAGTATCATGACCGATCTCCGTTACGTGTTTGTAAATCGCTCCGCCCAGTCAAGCTTCATCCTTCGCAAATCACATTCGCAAAATTCAGCCGCTGTCTTCAAAAGCAAAGCAACCAAACGCCTCGATTCTGTGCCTAACACTTCTGCTACAGTTGGGAGTCAGTTCTGCGTCTGCGGTAGCAATTTTAAAAACACGTCTCTTTTCTTAACAGGTGTACTTTACGCTACCAGCAGCAGGAAAGGCACATAGTCCCCAGTTCACAGTGCTTTTGCGACCACTGTGACCTCACAACAGCTCTTGCAACAAGTGTTTTGGAAGGGTACACCACACATGTCCACTAGTTCTCGTAGCAGCAATAACATGTGTTCCTTCCGCTAATCCTCCCACATATTTTCCCTACATTTCACCAGCTTCTAGGGCGCAAAGCTGAGCCCCGAACTGTAGGGTTTACGTATTTGAAGAAACCCCATGTACACAGCTCGACACGAAGACCAGGTGCAGGGACTGAGGTGTTTTGTGTGATCTCCATTCCATCAAGGCATGTACTGTGATGGCACTTTGGAATGACACATGTATATTTCTGATTTCACATTTCCTAACCGATCATTAACGGTTTTTTTTGGGCCATCTGTATAGTTCGCAGCGAAACCTACTTGACAGCTTCAGAGAAGCAATGCGAAAATAAATAAAGCCATATGTACATGAACCTATTACACGGTGTGAGGGAACACTTGACCTATACCGGCAAGTGGGCCGCTAATAGTCTAATTCCTCCCGTATTCGCTGCAGAAGTGGTGGGGCTTGGTTGGCGAGATGATCCTGAGAGGTATACCGGCGGTAGCGTAGGTAATGGCAGGGTCTTCTATGCCGGACAAGTCAAAGGTGATGATGACCCACACGATGACCTCCAGCTTGGGGGTTGAACGTGAGACCGACAACTTCATCCCGTAATAAGGTTTAGGTCAAGAAAACAACAAAGATGCCTGGGATAGGGGCTGTAGCGCCACACATTAATGGATGTATGGATGGATATTTCGGTCCAACTTGTTTGCTGCTCCCCTGTGATTGTTTAAAATTACGAGATACCACAGCTACGGGATAAAAACGATGGTACAACCAATAATTTTTCAATAAGATGGCGCGCCGTCGCATTTCTATACAGATCCGTGCCCGTGGAGTGGACTTGTGGGACCAGCCCCATGGCTCCCGCGTTCCTCAGATTTGACAAGTGTAGGTTTAATTGCGTTGGGGATTCCACAAGGAAGTGGTGTGCACTGCTGCGTGGGTTGCAGCAGCGCATCACAGAGTCCGCAAACAACATGGCCAGAAATACGCTACCGTTGTGACGTCTGCAGGATAACCACGAGAGCTCACATCAAACAGCTGTAGATAAACTTGAAGTGCGTCCCCGTACTGTGTGACATGTGGCTTTCTACAGTTTCATTCATTAAATCTGTCAAGTGGGCTTTGACCCACCCTGTAGTTCACTGAATGAGTCTGTCAATATAGACGACCTACCATCTGGAGGTAGGGTGACAGTGAATAATGAGATGGCAAGATGTGGAAAAAAGAAAAGCAATCGTAGTTTAACCTTTTAAAGCCTAGAGGTAACTTTACATACCACCAGGTTTAACATTAAAAAATTCTACGTGGTGCCCACATTGCCTTTATGTGTTTTGTACGGATATCAGAACAAACAGCAACTTTTGCCTTATAAAACATTAAGAGACTGGTTTTTATAACCGAAGTGGAGAGTGTTTACAGCGCGGTACGCACGGAGTCCTTATATAAAACAGATAAGCTTCGTCTTTAAAGGGTTAATTTAATCCATGATAGGTGCATTTACATGGATAGACTGAAGAAAACCATAACAGTTTTCAGTCAGGATGGTCTGCGTCCCTGCCAGAAACCTCGCTTGAGACCGGTTTCTCGGCATTACGCCCCACCATCTTCAGAAACGGCAAGGCATGGTCCAGCTTTGCTTTGGCATGCGACGGAAGTAACCGAGCGTGCAGCGGTCAACAAGACGTCAAGAAATAAACGAACATATGCAGTGGTGTTTCCCTTGCAAACGTCCACACCTGCAGGTTGCATCTAAACTTGTAATTACGAGGTAATATTATTCTTCAAACTGCATTCTGGGATTTGAGGTCGTACAGATTTGCAGCTAGACAACGACGTTTCCGAGTAAGATGCTGCCTCCAGCTTCAGCCACGAAAGAACGTACGTTGTTAGTCCATATAGACGCTTCTTAAGGGTCTGCAGCATGTTCCTCGGGAAAGTCAGAGTCTACCTACAAACGTACACCGTGCGAAAAAAGAGGAGACTGCCATTTAACCAAAGCCTGACAACCTGTATTGATACTGTTTTTACTTACGTTGTACCTTAATTCGTTTTAAATCTTGTTAACTCTTACAAAGAACAAGTCCGTATCTAGTAAGTTATGTATAATGATAGCTGGGGGAAAGAAGAAGACGTAGTTAACCCTTTAAAGACGAAGCGTATCTGTTTTATATAAGGACTCAGTGCGTACCGCGCTGTAAACACTCTCCACTTCGGTTATAAAAACCAATCTCTTAATGTTTTATAAGGCAAAAGTTGCTGTTTGTTCTGAGATCCGTACAAAACACATAAACGCAATGTGGGCACCACGTAGAATTTTTGGGTGTTAAACTTAGTGGTACGTAAAGTTACCGCTAGGGTTTAAAAGGTTAAGGAGAGCTTATTAGCCCTTTCAAACATGAAAATTAACCTCATTTATACTGAAAGATTCAGTTCGCACTACGCACTAAACACACTCCGTCCCAGTCACAAAAACCAATCGGTTAATGCTGTTCAGGAAAATACTCGTTGTTTGTTATGAGATCCACAAAAGCACAAATAATTTGTGTAGGTAGGATGTGTAATTTCTCAATTGTAAACCAGGTGATGTATAAAATACACACTCGGTTTCAGTGGGTCAAATTTTCCGATGAATGAACACAAAAATTTAATCCAAGAATGTGACACACCACAAAGGCTAAAATGCAAAGACAACTTCACGCTGATTATAACTGAACAGCGCATAAACTAATTTAGTCATTCCACACTTTTCGCGGGGGTTACGTTCCACGACCCCTCACACTTCCTTGAAAAGCGAAAATCCGCGAATAGTTGCCCCCCCCCCCACCCACCCACCAAAAAACAATGTTTTAGTATTTTTGGTGATTTTCTTTTCTCTGCGGAAACATTGTGACGTGGAGTTCCTTTATCTTTGTCTTCAGCTCCCTGAACGTCATGCGTTATGGCTCGAAGGCCTCTTCGAGCTGTCGAACAATTTTGATGCTCCCATTCACTGAAGCTTCCGAGTGACGTATTTTTTATTCCTGGGGCGACCCCGCAAATTTGCGAAACCTCCGAGTACATACCCGCAAAAAACGAGGTTTGACTGTATTACAGAATAAATCTTTTTGCTAAACAAGACAAATTACTTATTTTGAATTAAGAGCATATCTTACTACAAATTATTTTTATTTTGATGGTCGGAATCTGCTGTTATTTTCAAAATCCTGTTTACGTATTATGGTTGCTATGAAAAAGCGTTCCAAGACGATAACTCGAACACATATGAGAAACTCTGGCCCAGTGTTTGTGTCGTACGTACTGGAGCTTACTGAATTTGTATGTCAGATGCGCGATAATCCACAAAGAAGTGACAATCGCTTTATCGCAGTTCCGCAATAAAGCGTTCTGCTGGTTAAGACAAGTTTCTCCTGGTAAACACCCCACCGGACACCAATTCTTTCATCCGATTGGGCGGGTAGGGGGGGGGGTGGTTTTTGACAGTTTATAGACAAGTTCTACTCGAAATTTCAAGTTCCTAGACTGGGACACGATTTTACTGACTTCAATTTCAGTATTCAATTTGAGGATTCTACAGAAGTAAGAAAGCGGCTCGCCGTGCGTAGCGCCACTGAAGGGGAGAATCGGAATTACCAGCTTCTTTTATGTGCATACCTTTTCCAGCTTCTGTGAGGTTTTTCTTATCATTATCCTTACGCACATTTGTAGCCAGAATGGCTACCCCAGATGTATGAATCACATTCTTTCCTCTTATATCAGGCGTAAGACAAACACGGCACAAAATTCCATGTTACTTGAACGTCACTAGTCGTTCTGTTGGTCCGTTAGTGGCAGCGAAAACATTTCCGATATTCTTCATCCTTTCAACCGAAGCCCGTAAGATTAACTAACTGACATTAACCTCTGCTAAAACACGCAATAAAACCCCGCATTACGTCGCGCACATTTGAAACGTTTAGTTTCTTTTAGCCGGCTATTCTGTCGTAATAATGAAAATAATAGAACAGCATTGCCAATATATTTACATCAACTTAGGATAAACCACGAAACTAACCGTTACTATTGCTAAAGACCGCGACGAACCCAAGTTCCAGACCCATTGCTGTCGACCAAAAATTTACTCATCTTCACCTCTATAACAAATATGGAGGCTGTTAACTAATTATGGGAGGCTGAGTGGGTGAGAGGTTGAGGTGTACGGCATTCCTCAAATAAACGATGTACGCATTCCTTCGGCATTGTCTTCATAGGTATGTGCTTCGGCAAACAAGCAGGTGTTGTACAAGTGGTGTCATTTTTTATAACTACATGAGGTTATTAACGGCATCAAAGAGGCCACTGAATACACAATCTTATTACAAGTTTTAATTACATCACAGTGCGCAAGCCCGACGCAAAAGCTGAATAGTCTATGTCTGCTCGCTTTTACACACACCTTCGCAGCATCATTACGATATTATTAAATGGACTTAACTCTCCTGTTATGTGGACCCGAAGAATTTAGTTGGTATAGCGACTCACTACAGGCTGGACAGGCCGGGGATTGAACCCTAGTGGGGGAAATATGTTCCGCAGCCGTCCAGACCGGCCTTGGGGTTCAACCATCCTCCCGTACAATGGGTACCGGGTCTTTTTCCCGGGCGTAAAGCGGCCGGGGCGTGGCCTTGACCATCCACCGCCCACCTAGCGCCGAGGTTACGGGGAGCGTAGAACTAGACCTCTACGGCCCCTCTGGGCTTTCATGGCCTGTTGTAGGGTGACCTCTACGTTGTAGTCTCCTGCTGCACGTGTCTATGAACTGTCAAGGCGTGTTATGCCTTGCCTCGGTAATGGAACGTGACCGCCCTTAGGACTTAAAGACATCGCCTAACGAAAAATGTGAAAACTTAAATCTTCCCGTCATTCGGATATGTCGGGTTCTAGAAGTACAAGTGCGACTTTCAGGTCTGCTGTTAGTCGGAGAACGAAACAGGCCCCACTGTCGTTGGGTTACCGATAGTTTCTTAGACGACACTGGATAATGAACACTGGTTAAAATTAATTTTAAAAATCCCTGGGAACAAACCACCCTCAGAGAAACACACTGGAAGGTAACGTAGGCTTTGGGTAGAAAAGTTAACAGCCCAAACTGCACCAAATTTACGGTCCACTAAAATTGTCAAAATCGAATTGTGGTTTACCCAAGCGTAACTTCCACATGGATAGTTGTCACGCAAGGAGTAACATAACCGTCCCGAGTAGACTCAAACAAGGACAACTGAAAAGTTACGGAAAAGTTGTTTCCAGTTTAAAATTAGGACGGAGCCACACTGGTGAACATCTGTGCTTCCATTTTTGTGCAACTCAAATTTTAGAATACTTACATATTCACATACGCTATGTAGTAGCAGTTTGCATATAATTTAAACTCCATGTTCGCTTACAACATGTTCATTCATAATTACTGCGAACCTCTTCCGACTGACATCCCGTAAAAGCAATTCACCTCTAGCAAACGAGTGGCCCACTTTTCCAAGCCTTGTAACAACACTCGCGTGCACATACACACGTATTAAGTGAAGTGTATAATCTATATACATACATACATATATATATATTAAAAATTCATTTCTACGCACCATTTATATGCTGCTTCTGAGTCGACGATGACAGACACCTGCCTCGAATGCCCCGTCATTCTACGCAGAACTGTTGCTGCCGAGTTACACTCAAAATGTCCACAGTAGCTGTGCTACGCCCTGAACATTATCATTGTGTCACTATATATTACGGTTTGAAACCAAGCACTTCGTAGCACAGACACACACACCCACCCACACACGCACCCACTTCGAACTTTCCAACGGTTACGGATGTTCCCGCACGTCTGACAGCTTGCCTTCCATCTTCACGTGTACTGTGCAAAATTGTACAAATTCGTTTCCAGTGCAGTCCTATTTTGTAATTGGGGCTGTATAGAATCTTCGTCCAAAAGTCCGAAAAAATTAAAACAAGACGTTAGCACTTTGAAGGCTAAGACAGATTTAAGGTGACTCTGCAACTGACAGTCAAACCGCCTTAAAATGGCGCCCCTCTTGGGGCTCATGACCGGACTTTATATTTGAAGACACAAACCGTGTTTATTAGAACGGACCGTCTGAATACTAAACAACGTGGAAATACTGTTCAGTCCAATGCACCCCCACATCCCACAGAACACTGCTTCTGTTGAACGTTCCCGGCCTTTTCGCCTGCCTTTCTGACACGAGTATATTAAAATAAAGATGCGTATTATGGAGCGTTGGTGGAATGACATTGAGAGGGGAAAGAAGAAGTACTCAGATTAAAACTGCCCCTTTGTAGCCACAAAAAAACAAGAGCAGTTGGGTTATAACAGGAAATACCCAACGCAAGTTTTTACCTCACAGTAAACATACTGCATCTCCATTACAAAAACCAATCAGTTAATGCCGTTTACGTAATCGCTGCTAATTTTGAGACTCTTACAAAATACATAAAAACACTATGCGAGTAAAATGCATAATTTTTACTATTAACCCTTTAAAGACGAAGCGTATCTGTTTTATGTAAGGACTCAGTGCGTACCGCGCTGTAAACACTCTCCACTTCAGTTATAAAAACCAATCTCTTAATGTTCTATAAGGCAAAAGTTGCTGTTTGTACTGAGATCCGTACAAAACACATAAACGCAATGTGGGCACCACGTAGAATTTTTTAATGTTAAACCTGGTCGTACGTAAAGTTACCGCTAGGTTTTAAAAGGTTAAAGGTTATGTTAGTTGTAATTACCCGTAAGGTTTAAAAGCTACAGCAATATCAGTTTTGCTGAGACATGCGATTTTATGCTGCACTGGAACAGATCTTCGACGCAACGAATGCTTGCGCTTCTACGGCATTAACAGCTTCACAAGTAAACAAAATTTCTATAAAGTTGAACGAAACAGATCGTGAAAAAGAACTGGTTTTTGCATGGATGATATAAGTGTTAACCCTAACCACAAGTTCCGCACATGATTTTAGATGTGCATGTGTCGATAACAAGATCAAATTTATAAAATCTACTACAGAACCGTCATAATTCACTCTACATTATATATCTACTTATGTGAATAAGTATGTATGCTACTACGCTATGAAGAATACAGTCCGCCTACATATGAACGCTGTTTAGGTAAATGACGGGTGGTGATTATGAGAATAACATGAAACCTAAACACAACCCGTAGGAAAATGCAGAGTTCATGCTAGGCATACCGTTGCGAGTTGGATCAATATTTATTTACTGAAAATGCAGAGTTGTTTAACATAATAGCAGGTGGTCACCGCTGACCTTTAAAAGAATGAATCGTATAAATTTAGGGCTTTAGTGTTATTAAAATTCTCTTATTGTAGGTAAGAATATTAGTTTAGACACAATTTTGAAAGAACAGCAAAAACTGTACTGACTTCAAATTTTGCTTTTATGTTGGTAGCGGTCAAAGGAAAAATCAGACTCAATGAATTGGGGAGTGTAACTAGAAAAGTTCCACAATACGTCCTATTAAAAGCTGTGTTCCGATGGTACAGAAAAAGCAGACATATAACGCCAAGTTTCTGTTGGGTCACTTGCCTAGCCGTGTACGCCAGTTTCCGTAACACAAAGAAGTCTGCATTTTGCCCATGCAGTTTAGTTCACCTGTTGCATTTGACTCTCCTGTTAACAGAGACTCTTTCTTTCCTTAAGCAATGTTAAGCAGCTGGTCTCTTTAATGGAGGCGACGTATGCTTACTGAGAGGTATGAACTGAATTCCTAAACAAAATTTACATTAAATTCAGATTGTCAAATTGTAAGCCTCAGTAGCGATATTGAGGAAAGCTTGTATCATAGAGGACCACTAGGAGAAAAATGTATATTTAGAACTGAAGGCGAAAAGGTTTTTTATAATACGACTATGTCGAAGTATGTAGATTTGAACACAAATTCATTTAAATAATATCATATTTCTGCAAAAAAAAACACGTGCCTCGATGTAACTAACGCATTTGGACACATAAGGAACTCGGAGTGAAACTTTCAGTATATTTTATTTTCTTCCCACGAAAATATATCATACTTGAATATTGACTTACTTCCTATTATTCTAAGGTTTTCGTGGCTTTACTCAGTTCCTCCAAGAGATTGCTGGAATGGTACCGTTAAATAAAAACTACACTTCCTTTACATGCCCTTACGTGCTTTGTTCACGTTCGCCGCTGGTTAACCCATACATATTACAAAACCTCATTACATATTTTTCAATACAACCCCAGCAGTACAACGTATTATTGCCCCATACTATAAGTAAACAGCGGCATTACTTCAAAAATATAGAAAGTCAATTCTACCCTGAAAATGGAGGTTAACAGATTCATCCAAAAGTCTTTCACCTCCTCACCACAGCTCGCTGTCCTAAATCCCAGGAAACCAAAACTACCACTGCAAGGAACTGAAATCTCAGTAGATGCTTATAGTTTCTACGCAGCAAGAATCTAGCCATTTCTACATACCAACTTACAGGATTCCGAAGATGTCCAGTAGGTTAATAGTTAATATAACCGGTTAAACTTAAGAATTTTCGTAATAAAATATAAAAACGTAATGTACACATAGCTGTATTTGACCACGCAGACACGTACACGGCGGAAAGAAACCAAGACTGCAAACAGGCAAGCTGACAGGAAAAGTTAACGTGATTCGAGTCTGGAAGCTTCTGAGGGTAGGTACATAACCAAGCCAAGGCCACTAGTAACAGAACCCCTCGTCAGATGTCACTGATGTCGGCATGAAGTTCACCTGCTTAGCTCTGCTGCAGCTGCAAGCACTACACAAGGCCCGGTGGGCAAAAAGACAACGACAGTGCATTCCTTGCGCAGTGTGACGTCATTCGTGTGTCTCATGCGTCGTATGAAACACACAAACACTCTCGCAAACAATTAATTTTTTACGAAATTCCATACACTGTATCCTATCAACTTGAGAGTAAATAAACTTCCGGAAATGCATGCTGCCGTTCAATGGAAGGATCTGAAGATCGAAATTCAGCCTACAAAGCCGTAATTTTACCTTTCATATACGTAATTTCACCGTTTGTGAAATGTCGTCTCCGTGTCAGACGTAGAAGTTCTCACGGCAGAAACTATCGTCTGGGGTGCGCTGGCAATAACTTGATAGATACGTAGCAAGGTTTAGGACGACTTCTGTCTCCACCTTAGGGTAGGAGGCTGAGGTAGCAGGGTCATAAGAAATTTTTTTTCCACATGTATAAAACTTTACGGTGTCCAGGAGTGCACCCAAAAGGCTGCAGTCCTCCCCCCCCCCCCCATCAAAATTTACAAATCACAGACTTGTATATATGATGATTATATTAAACATTCTACGTGGTTCACCCTTCAGCTAAAATCAGCCACTGCACCGACTGATGAACAGCACACTGGAATTTTGGAAAATGAGCTATAAAACTTATAAGTAAGCAGACTTTTCTCTTTTTTTTAGTTAATGTTAATTTTCTCTAATTTTCTCTGTAACCAAACTAGCTGTCGGATCGCAAATTTTGAAATGCGATTACGTCGTGTTATATTTATGACACAGTTATAGTTATGACACGATTTTATAGCAGAATTTTTAAAATAAAACATAAATTTTGTATAGCCTCAGGGTCAGCCCTCATTGCAAATGAAAAGTTATGAGTGCGCGCCTAACGGTGTCAATCCCAAAATATCGTAATTGTCAGTGGTATCTTACTGTATATAATGCACATAAATTGGGGGTGTATGAGAACGGAAGACTGACGAAACTATTAGTGCTAAAGTACTGAAATGACAAAACAATGGAGACAAATACATTAATGGGAAGTTTCTCAATGTAGGAACGCACACATCCAGGCAGCCAGTTCGCCAGGCTGACGAAATTTTGCATAGTGCCATTTCTTGTGTTTCGATCGTCATTATGGAACTTGCTTCATGTCACTCTCCTGGCGACCGGAGACATGAAATGGCTCCTGGATTTTCGTAAAATCTGCGCACCCAGCTCTGAATATGAATTTCTGCTGCAAGACGTTAGGTCTGACAGCGGTGTTGTTGAAGATTCAATTCTTCCGGCCTGTTACACCGCCTTCACAAGCAAGTAGTGATCGACGATCACACTACCTTCAAATTTAGGGTCAGGCAGCTCAAGAAAGTTCTCGAGAGGCTCTTCTGAGACTGCTTGACCTGAAGATAAAACCGCTACGATATTTCACAGCGCCGGTAACTTGACCAGTCCAAGCAGCGTTACATCCCAGAAGACTTGGACTATTCTTCTCCACCTCCCACTGATTAGACATTTTGATGGGTTTCAATCCTGAATAAATTCTCAAACAACAAATCTTTAAGGCATTAAGCTGGACCTCCTGGAGAGAGCACCGGTTCACACATAATTTTGAACTTTTCTTCTAACATCGATACGGTGATTAGACCTACACAAAAATAAATATGATACATGTGGGACTGTGGCACAAATGGAAGAAACTAAAAAGCGTTTTGATGGAAGAACATCAACTGAAAAATTCCCTTGCGACACGCAGGGTACTTGTATATATGAAGACGATATTAGAACGAAACGTAGACAAACAAGACGTGACTGTGTGGAGGAACGGCCAAGGATAGGTTTAAAAAGGAAATCTTGTGAACATGGTGATGATCAATGGGTCCCTTGAAAGCAAGAAATTCCTTTAACTTCTCAGTAATTACCAAGTGTTTAAAGAACACCTTTCAACAAGAAGTTAGTACCACCCTGTCAGCAATGACTTCTACCTCTGCAGACCAGCTGTACAAATACGTAATATAAACTGGCTTCATGCTCCTCGTTAATTCGACTTCTTCGAACAATATTGACTGGCTTTTAGTAAACTTCGTACGGACGTAATGACAGTGGATAAAACTCCAATCAAAAATACAAGCTTGCGGTGGCAGGACTTTCTTATTAAATCTCACAAAAATCCGTCCCGTGGTTCTCAAGTTAAAACAAGCGTACCTTGGCTAATAACAATGGGGCGGGGAGGGGGGAGAACTGACCATGGGTATTGAAAGAGGGGAAAATTGGTCCCATAAAACGCCAGTTTTTCATTTTCTGTTTTCTGTCCATTTTTTATTTGCCGTTATTCAATTCAGTAACCAAATAAGCTATTCCTAGGTTTAAAAAAAATATTGGGGGGTATTTGCCCCCTTAACCCCCCCCCCAATTTACGCCTATTATGCAGGCAGACAAACAGATATGACATCCCGTGTATGAATAGTCTTTATACACATGTCGCAAAGGACGCGTAATAACACAAAGCGCGTAGCATCTAAACTCTTATTATTATTATTAAACAGGCTTAATGACTGCTGTTGACATTTGTTTACCTGTTACAAAAAGATAACTTTATTTTTATTCGTGGGACGGTCCTGTGAATTTGCGAAACCGCGAATTACGAACCCGCACACAGCGAGGAGTGATTGTACCTCGAAATGACTTTCCTTCCTAAATCCCTTCAACGTCACTAAACACGATCATTCTACGCTGAAAAACCGCAGATGCCGCTACAGAGTAGTTAAATAACGCACAACTCGTGTAAGAATCTTTGCTGTCACCTGGTTGGCTGGCACAGTGGTTCAGGTACTGCAGTTCAGGGATGGAATATAGCGTAATGGTTCTGCATGTGTGTAGCAATCTTGCGGCAATTTGCGAGAATTGCCACGTGCCTGCAGCGAAGAACTCCTTGACACATGCCGCCACAATGTGAAGACAAAGTGCCTGTAACTTATTTGGCAGGCAAATAGGTGTCCTTTCTGTGAACAGTGTTTTTGATCCTTACCATACACGAGTTCTTTTTATCCGATCGCTGAAACTGCCGCAACCACTTTGAATAATTCTAACGTATGAGGTGACATTGTGCAGTTTCTGATCTTGTTTCCACATGTCTCACATATAAATGAGCAGTGGAAATTCAACTGGAGCTAGCTGAATATAGCTTGACACGTGGCAATAATGTCTCAATGTCATGTCAGTACTTGGTCACGAAGGGCACCCACCAATTGTTTTGTCCTCCCTGCTAATACGAGATTGCCTCCACCACCATCATCGTAATGTCTTATTAAAAGCATTTTCGACATTAGATAGAATGGTTCTACGCACAAAATTTCATATACACGTCATGAACGCGTGTGGGAGACTGGCGGTAAAAGCTCCACTCATTCTTAACCTCGGCACTGGATGAAGATGATGTGGCTAGTTCACACATCGGCCGCTTTATCCTTGGGTAAACAGCTCCCTCTACAGGGTGAATAAGAGGCTGGGTGGGCCCAAGGGACCGTCTGGAAGGTTTGGGAAGTGGAAACCCTATGCATCCTGCCGGACACCTTAACCCTTTAAAGACGAAGCGTGTCTGTTTTATATGACTCAGTGCGTACCGCGCTGTAAACACTCTCCACTTAGGTTATAAAAACCAATCTCTTAATGTTTTATAAGGCAAAAGTTGCTGTTTGTTCTGAGATCCGTACAAAACACGTAAACGCAATGTGGGCACCACGTAGAATTTTTAATGTTAAACCTGGTGGTACGTAAAGTTACCGCTAGGCTTTAAAAGGTTGATCACTAGCCGTCGGCCTTCCACTTCATACTTCAGCCAGTACACCGACTAAGCTATCGACGCTGCATAATAATATGTATCCTTAGACCAGGGGTATTCAACCCGCGGCCCTCCGGATGTTTTTGTGCGGCCCCCAAACACGCCCTGAAAACGCTCTCTCTCTTTGGAAGTACCTACTTATCCAAGGACCTTTTTTGCAAGGACTGAGAGTTTTAAATCCAAATCAAGGACCCGAATAACCAACACCCATTGGAGAACTCACTGCGAGTTGCTACCTCCCAGATTAAAGCTGATATACGAAAGTTAGTGAAAAATAAAGAGTGCCAAACTTCTCACTAAAGATGAAAGTTTTTTATGCTTGTAAAATTGTTTAGACATGTCATTAATAGTAGTATCAAGAATAAAAGTTGCATTTTTAGATTCTGAATATGTATTTTTTTCTTATTGAAACTAAATCCCTATGAACTGGCATAGCTTCTGCATACTTTTTCTAGAAATATTCTTGTGGGAATAAGCAAATAATAAAAAATGAATCATAAACCGTAAATAAATAAATAAAATAACAAAACTGTCCTATGTATATTTATGTAGGGAAATATTAGTGGGCATGTCCTGCAATAATATGCAAACTTTACTTTGTAAAACGTGACTGCGGCCCGCGAATATACACATAGCTTCGTAATTCAGATGGGTTCCTGACTTCTATGTAGATTTTCTATCAGTAAATACTAATATTGACGCCTGTTTGTAAACAGCGTAAAGCAGGAATGGCGGATGAACAGGGGAAAAATCAGATACTTTTGAATTATGCGATGACATACCGCAAACATTTCTATACAAATGTGTCAGAAGTTTTCTTGCAGATAAATCTTCGAACACATACTTTCGAGATGCTCGCAAAAATGCGTGTGGCTTTTCATGTGAAGGATCAGTTAGTTTTGCCCTGCTTCAACTAAAACTGACGATTACTGACAAACTTCAGTAAAACTCTTCATTATCCTATTCCACGAATATTCTTTCAGTGCTGCCAGGGACTCAGATGAAGATTACGGTGTACGCAACAGGCGCATTTTTGCAACTCGTTGTTAGAAATTCCTTAGGCTATGCATGCTACAGAGTTACTGAGCATACATTTTTTCAGTTCGTTTTCATTTATATTTTCTTCCCCTTTTTCCTACTCTCTCCCTTCATTCCTGCCTTCTGTCTACCTTTTACTGTTCTCTATTCTTCCTCTTCTTTAACATCTACGACATCTATCTGAGTTTTCTCTGTGCCTAATTAATCGCCAAGCCAAAAAGACATACTGCCAGAGAGGGTGGGGTGCTTCACCCACCGGCTACTTTACCTTTCAGCACAAAGCCAGCAGTATCCAATGTACAGCAGGCTAGCCAGGACATGTTCAGAAAACGCCATCCTCTATCTCCTGCCTAGCATCGAACACGGATTCCTCAGTCGTATAACCCTTAGCCTGCACTATGCAGACTGAACTACCCCGGTTGCATTTATTTCAGACTTCTTTTTACTAGGCGTTCCTTTATTGAAATACAAAAACATATGTGCATGTGTGCATAAGTCTAACTGATTTTGATTTTTGAAGTGTAACGTCAGTAGCGGACACCTTGCAAGTACGTACTGATATTAGTCTGCAACAGATGAACATAATTTTAAGGAGGTTCTTAGCCGTTGTGTCTTTTCGCATCTAAGGATGAATGTTGTGTTGACGGACCGTTCGTTGCTTTTATTGCGAAATGAACATCAAAACAGCGAAGAATGCAATGAAGTACATGTGCACCTGTCAACTCGTGTTTTGCTAAATGCTAACAGACCCACAACTGCAGAGGCATCAAATGAGATTCTCACCCTACATAATCGAAATTTATTTGACAATATGCAGACCACAAATAATTTGCAACAGATGTTTCGGAACTTGATCAACTCCCAGCGGGAATGTAGGCTATACAGCATATTCCCACAGAAGTCTGCACATTTTACCTTGAAGCTAGGTAGATGATGCGTATTTTGTTACTCGGCTGTTTAGAAGTGATGTGTGCACCGTTGCATGTTATCCGTGAAAACAGATACACCTGCGTCAACATAGCGTTAGGTCAAGCATGAGATAACGCAGTTAACATACGTGACAGATCAGGGCCTTCTAATCACGTTAGTAAAGCAGGAGTAGAATTCTACCCTGTCGCCGACAACAATTTTTTTTTTGCGTTACTGTTGCTGGCATTCGATTAGATCGAGTACTGTGCCAGCGCCGTCGCATTCAGTTACTCTCCGGGAAAACAACGCATTGTGATGCTAGTTACATAGGCCGAAGGTTGCGCCATCTATTACGTCGTCAGACAGGAAATTTGAAGCAAAACTTATATTTCCATTATTCCACGTGCCGGTTTTAGTGGGAGTTTGACCTGTTACGTTTCAACGAAATACTTATCTTTATGCTGGGCATACCATTGTGGTATTGGAACAAGATTCTATGTAGGAGATATCGTCACCACACCTTGTTATATGATGTTTATTTTCATATCAAGGCTACATGTTTCGACTTTTCAATCACCTTCACGCCACTCTTGTATTAAAATATACCAGGTAAGATTTATATTTTTATATTTTAATAAAGAATAGCCTGAAGATGAATGAAAAGTCGAAACATATAGCCTTGATTTGAAAATAAACATCAAATAACAAGGAGTGGTGGTGATATCTCCTACACAGTATGAAATATTTATGTATGGCGCGCTTAGCAATGCACTGTTACCCGCCAGAAGCGTTACGAAAATCAGAGCCATTATTTATTACAGTATGTTTTCCTTTACCATGACCTCGATCACATAGAAGTCTACTTATCAAGTGAATTCCAGTGGGATCGGCACACTGATAAAGCGACGGAAGACAAACACGCTCATGTTTATCAAGAACTGCCAGACAGCAAGTTTAGAAAGTCTACGAACTGTTCCACTTACGTTTCATTTGAAAATAATTTATAAATTTTACTTTAATTGACAGAAATAGTTTTTATGAGCCTTTAGCAGGTAAACTAGGTCGAATCTGCAACCTTCGCACAGAAACCATGCACAGTGATATCCCTGTACGTCAACACATCACCTAAAAAAAATCTCCTCCCCTGGCAGTTATCTCCCTGCAGGGAAAGTGTCTCAACTGACTGGCAAAATTTTCCTCGGTGAATTACGCAATCGTTTTATCTTTTCACTGATATTTCCTCTTTAAGGCTTGTTTGCATGTTCCTTCAAGTCCATTCCACCCATTACCTCCAGACTGCGTCGATTCTTTATTTAGTTCTGCTGCTGAGAAACCATCGACTTCACAAATGCAACGATCCACTAACACTATTAATTGCCCTACAGGCATAACTGTTTACACTGGGTGGTACAGCAGCACGTATTAGCTTGTACTCTTTCCTTGTGGCGAGTGAGTATAGATGATTGGAAAGCTGTGGCTGTAGAAGAAACGATCGGTTACCGACATAGTGTAAATGTTAAGTCGACAGGCATGGTTATCCCGTTAACCCTTTAAAGACGAAGCGTATCTGTTTTATATAAGGACTCAGTGCGTACCGCGCTGTAAACACTCTCCACTTCGGTTATAAAAACCAATCTCTTAATGTTTTATAAGGCAAAAGTTGCTGTTTGTTCTGAGATCCATACAAAACACATAAACGCAATGTGGGCACCACGTAGAATTTTTTAATGTTAAACCTGGTGGTATGTAAAGTTACCGCTAGGCTTTAAAAGGTTAAAGTAAACGATAGTGCTCCTGGCCGGATGTTTTCATACAAGGTAAAGTCAAACTCGCAGATTTGGCCCGGCTACTGTACAGGGTCAATATCTTCATCATCATAGTCAGCAACATATGCACTTCCACAGCCATCCCATCATCATTATCACCACCGGTATTTCTTCACTCATGAAATGCATGCAACCAAACATCTGTGTAGGAGCCGCAATATTGTACCCGTCATAGCGGCTAAGCTACGTGCTGGACCACCGAGAAATCGCGTTACATTCCCGCTAGGGGTAACAAATACTTCTCTTTTCCAAAGCGACTCTGGGCACCATCAATTCCCCTATTTAGTGCGTACCGGGGGCCGGGCATTCAACTGGACATATCTAGCGCCCAGATTAGGAATAAATAACACAATAAATTCACTCCCCTATATAACGGCATGACATGCACAGGGAAAGTTTATCTTTACACGCCTGTGTAGGTATGTTACTTAGCAACTGCAGTATCTGACGGATAAAACCCACGAGTATTCCTCTCCTATAGCAACGAGAACATCGAAACTGATCGCGAATGTTTATTGATTCCGACTGAATAAACACCTTGAAGATGCTCACCTCTGCACGAGGTGAAAATAAAAATATCTGTTTTATGTGTTCACAAGTTTCGTCACTCCATATCAGATGCAGAGGTTATACAGGATTAGATGTAATAGTATATGGTGTGTACGAAAGTCTGGCAATGAGGCGGTTGTGGCACATGTCCAGAGACCATGCCAGAATTCAACTGGAATGACAGACGAAAACTCGAGAAATCCTCCATGGGGACGGTGAAATACGTAGCCGGTATCTGCCGAACACAAGGCAGCTTGATTAACGTGTGAAGTAACGTTCTCTGCCATTAAATACGTCTCCTCGGATTTTTAATTTGGAGGTGCTAGATGGAAAGGGGGGATGGGGGGGGGGGAGCGACCTGTTTTAAGTATTTATCTAGCAAACTGAGATAGGAAACAAGGTCGGCATTTCTGATACCTTATCTTCAATTTACTGTTGGGCGGATGTACTCAGTGCTTAGGGGGTTTATTGCTTCTACAAAGCCAAATAAAGTTCTTTAACCCTTCAAGGTTAAAAACCAACGAAAATTATTTTCTTTTTTTATATTCGCCGCTTTCATAAAGGACATCACTTTTGTTGGAAGGACCGAAAACTTCGCGCGTTTATCTTTGTTAGGCGAAGCTTTGAATATGTTGATAAGGATGAAGCATTGGCGGAATGATACCGACAAGAGGAAACAGAAGCATTCTGAGATAAACCCGTCCCATTGCCACTTTGTCCACCAAAAATCCTACATGAATTAACAGGGCTCAAACCTGGGGCGACGCAGCGACAATTGAAGAATGCAGATTATCCCATATAAAATAGATGAGATAAACCCGTCCCATTGCCACTTTGTCCACCAAAAATCCTACATGAATTAACAGGGCTCAAACCTGGGGCGACGCAGCGACAGTTGAAGAATGTAGATTATCCCATATAAAATAGATGAGATAAACCCGTCCCATTGCCACTTTGTCCACCAAAAATCCTACATGAATTAACAGGGCTCAAACCTGGGGCGACGCAGCGACAATTGAAGAATGTAGATTATCCCATATAAAATAGATGTGACCACATAGTAAGACGGAATGCACATTATTCAATATTTCAGAGAAAACTTGTGAATGAGAAGGAGACAGGTACGGTACTACACTATATGCTACTGCAAACTGGTCCAGGCAACAACATTCACTGCAGCTCACTAGTATAATTTTTTTTCAAACTCACTTTTCCTTCATGCTCTTTATGTATCTAACTGACGTATATTCTCCTTGACCCTGACTCAAAAAGAGTAGAGATATGTTGGAGATATGTTTCAAATTTTAAATATGAACTTACATTGACGTATTGAGCACTTTGTTGGTTATTATAAGCCAGTTTCTTATATTTATGCATCGTAAATTTAAGGTTCAGTCTAAAGGACTTACATCGAATCCAGATCTGTTGTCCGCGATTACTGAGTCTTGATTCTGTGTACAGTATTTGGTTAGAAGTCGGCGAGTTCAAATTACAGCAGAATATCCAATTCTGACTGGCGCGTTAGTATGTACCAGCCACCGTAGGTATCTACGTACAGGGACCGTACTTTATCTGACCCATGCGGCTGGTCCTTTCTTGCCGGGTGCTGCGTCGTGTGGTATGGCGGAATGGTAAAGAGGAGCGCGCTAATCTCAGTTCGGCCATGGCGAAGGAGACTCTCCGTTCCACCGCAACGTAAGCCGTCTACCAAATTTTCCGTTACATCCCCCACGACACCTACGAGTAGCCTTAGGTTTATATTATTTTATTTTATGTAAGTACGTCAGGGATTCCGCCTAAGACTTTTGCAACGAAATGCCATTGAAATTTACTATTTTCTTACACCAAATATGATGACGGTCATTACTCCTCGCTATGAGTTCACTTGGCGCACTTCTTTCAAGAACAAATAAAAATAAGCTGCTTAATTCGTGTACTTAAGATAGTAGTTTAGTCACGTACGTAACCAACCTTGAGAATATGTTAACCTTAGGACACACCAGACGTTTCTCAGCTTGGCAGCATATCCAACAAAAACTGTAAAAACATACTTTATCTTTTACCTTTGTCCTCAAGTCCAATTATCATTATCTAAACACCAGGTAAACCCTTCAGTTATTGCAGGTTTTCTCATTAACCCATTTGAGGGCTATGACTGTTCATTTCGCTGAAAACGAAATATAAATTGAGTTAATAAATCAAGCCATAAGTCCGGAAGATGTGAGACCCAATTATAATATTACGCTGACCAGAATGCCCTTTAAAATAACAAGGACGGCCGTACAATGGCTGAGACGTCAAGTCGCCGGCTTCTCACTAGGGGATTGGGGTTCAGTCCCAGTTGAATTTGTGGTTGATAAAGTGGCAAATGAGCAGGCTTTTCTCTGAGTGCTTTACTTCCCTCTCGTAAGTGTCACTCCACCAAAGCTCCATAGCCGTTCTCAATGCTACTGAAAAACTCTAGTCCCTTTATATCAGAAAAACCAATGATTCTGGACCGCAAAAATACATTTACAAGGCGTCGGAGTCTGTCTCTGAGTGTCTATTATGCGAAATGAGGCGACTATGGAATGGATGGGTAAGTGGAAACACTCTTTTCTGAGTGAAGTTGGCGCTGTCCTCTGCCTGCAGCCATGTCAACTTATCTGCTGAGCCCCGCAATAGCTGTTTGAAATCGCAGTGATGTAATGTGTGTTGTGCCTGACGCCACATAGATAAGAAAATTTTCAAATATTTTTAACTTTCCCCCTGCAGGTAAACATCATTTTACAGCACCTATGTTATAAAATTTAGACGCAGCCAGGTACAAGCCACAATCCCGCTTACAATATGAGCAGCCGTAGCGTTACGTAAACTGGCCTCCTCATGTCTGTGTGTCGTCTAGTTTTAAGATGGCGTGCTGGATATTATGGTATAATTTTCATACTGGTAATATGGCACAGTGCCGATCCCCGTGGCTGCGCGGTCTAAGGCACGGGTCTGCGGCCTATCGCTTGCTGGGATTGTGAGTTGGAATCCCGCCGGCGGCATGGATGTTTGTCTCTTGTGAGTGTTGTGTGTTGTCAGGTAGAGGTCTCTGTGTCGGGCCGATCACCCGTCCAGAGGAGTCCTACCGAGTGCGGTGTGTCTGAGTGTGATCGTGAAGCCTCGATAATGAGGAGGCCCTGGCCCACTAGGGGCTGTCGCGCCATCGAAAAAAAAAAGATACAGTGTGTCAAACTACACGAAGTGCCCATACTATCACAAACAATATAATTGTCTTTGAAAATTAAAGCAGAAACGACATTAAGGTCCCATATACTTCTAAATTCAGAATTATTCCCTCATTAAAAAGCATTAAATGTAAATTAATTGCTATTCAGTCTCTCTCAGATGTGGCCTACGTAGTTCGGCCCCGTGCTGCCACTGCTTGGGTCGCTGGCTGAAATCCCCAGGGATGCATTGACAGTCACGGATATTGAGGTGTGCGGTTTCTCGCTGAACGCACGTTTTTCCTTTCCAGCAATTTCCCAGAGTTTTATACCTAGTACTTTCCATCCTGCTGGAAGTTAAAAATTGTCTTCAGTTTTATGCACCTACATGAAAATAATAAATTAGTCGACCTGTTTGTTTTCATACCGTCCTGTGTGGTGCTACTAGAATTTACACCACAACAGAAATATTCTGAAGTTGTTTCAGAAGCTTTCCTGGATCAACTGAAGCACCGAGAAGGAAAGATGAACAAACAACGAGATCGTGCTAAAATGATTGAAACCTTCAAAGCTGTCAGAGCAAAACAGATGGGATTACTGCAAACCTCAAAACTCTTCAGTGCACCTCGGATTAGATTACTGCAAACCTCAAAACTCTTCAGTGCACCTCGGATTAGATTACTGCAAACCTCAAAACTCTTCAGTGTACCTTGGATTAGATTACTGCAAACCTCAAAACCCTTCAGTGTACCTTGGATTAGTCTGCGAAAGTTGCTTACGTAAAGAGACTTATCTCATAGCGAAACTGCAAAAATTATTCGCGGTGGGAGGGGGATATTTTTTAAATAAATAGAAAAAGGGTTGGTTTAACGCCTACTGCTGCTAACGGACGTACGTTCTTTGGGCTTACAGAGATGGACCTCTACCGTCTTGGCATACCAGCAGGCCAGAAGGAAAAACGTCTGTATTCCACTTTCTCAAAAGACCCAACGTGCTAGTAAAGTCTGGCTGCCACCTTCTAGACCGTCGCGTTGATCCCCTTTCCCTCCAAAAGCTCGGCAGTACCTGTCTTGCAACACCTCGAGGGTTTAAAAAGAAAACCTTTCAAATCTTTTTTTTTTTTCGGATTCTAGAAGGCGAATTTGAGCATACGAACTATGAAGCCGATGAGATGTGCAACGATGATGAGACGGACCTTCGGTTACGTCACAGTACACATCCAGACGTCGTTGCTTTAAGTGGGAAGCGTCAAGTGATTAAGTTGATGAAAGGCGCTATACTGTACCGGTCTATGGAACTCTTCACAAGCTTCTTTGAACCCTGTTGTGAAAGTGGAACTAAGAAAAGAAGAATCGGCCGTGCTCATCCTTGATGGACATCATTCTCATAACAGAAACAGCACTTGTATTGACTCGGTTCGGAGAGTAATTTTACCATCCTGTGTTTGCCTCCCCACTCAAGTCACCAATTATAGCCCTTGGACAAGTCTTTCATTGGCCCTCCGAAAATACGTATTTTACAGTGAAGAAGTACGGTATTTCCTCCGAAGCCAGTGGCTCCATACTAACCACGTCGACGGCACAGCACGTTTGCAAGAGCGCATCTACTGACGAACAGTGGAGAAACAGGTGTGAACGGGTTTAAAGCGACATGAATATGTCTTGTTAACCTCCAGGTATTCCGAGACTAGGGCTTTGCTGCAGCACAAGGATCTACAAAACACACATATTCACGGACTGAAAGCTGTGATTCACTTCCAACTGCATGATCACAAAATGCAAATGTCGAGCCAGATCCATCAGTATGACGTACTGCCCACTCACACGGCGCAAGAACCCAGAAGACCTGGTTCCTCAATAAGAAAACAGGTCTGCAAGTGATAACGTCTGTCAGCTTTGTGTCATTCCCAGCGAATATTGCGCTAAGGGTCCCGCGTGACTAGGACAGGGCAATCATCTTTCTGCTCTTCCTTCTCTTTCTCGATTGTTACACGAGGGATGACAAAAATATGGCAGTATTATCCCCGCATTACTTAGTTAAACGGACGCTGTGGAGAGGCAACCACATTGCCTTTTCTCTCTCTCACGCACACATACGCACACGCACAAACACGCTTCAAGCGTCACGGCGTGGCGGCGGAGACGCCGACCGCATCCATAGCCTTTTGGCAAACGCGCTGTACAAACTGTATAAGTCTATAACACAAAGAAATAGTTTCATCAAAAATGTTTACATGTTTTTTCTATTTTTTGAAGAGAGAAATAAAGTCATTTCTTCCTTTTCAGTGGCATGACGGCGCAATACTAGCCACACCGGACACGTAGCCACTGCCCCAAACATCTTGATGAACACCCTATTCTCAAACATCCTAACGGTATGTTCTTCCCGCAATGTGAGAGACAGAGTTCGCATCCATGAAATGGCAAGAATTGTAGTTCTCTGTATTTTGATCTTTAGGCTTTTAGATAACAAACCTGAACGCAACAGGTTATGGGCCGGATGGCAGCAGGCATTCCCGGAGTTTTAACTGTACCCTTCGCTGTTCCCACCGCTGGTGTCTGATAATAATTACGTAAATGTAACAGGAAAATTGTCCCTGTGCGTGCCATGAAGGCATATGGGGAAATGGAGATATAACTCCACTCATTCTTCCCCCCGATCCTAGACACGATGAGTGGTCACTTTCACTTTAGATAAAATAGACGCTGACACTGTAAATATAAATCCTACACGGATTGAGGAAGATTAAAGTTTGGATAGACACCACACAGTCAACACGTAACTAGATGAAATGACACATCTCGTCGCATTTTGCACAGCTAGCTTATTTGCACTCAACCTACGGCACGGCAGGCAAAATGCTACCCACGCTGTTAGTTACTCCGCGTATGTTACTGCGCATGTGTGAAGTCGTGCGTGAAGTCACATTATCAGGAGTCAAATTATGTGCTTGTCAAGGATGACTGAAATTTGATGACTGACTCGAGAAGAACGACACCATGGCATTATTTTCGCCCGTCTGGTCAGCACTGTGTAACTTAGCACCCGATACACGCATCAGCCTACACCCCGGCCGCTACCAGAAGCGTCCGTGATCACGCAGCACAATCGCATTCTTGCGATTGCATTGAGTGCGCAAACACGAATTCAGAGCAGTAGATGCTGAAACCGGTGCAAAATATACAGTGGCATGTAGGTGATCATACGAGAAACAATATTGGCTGTACAGACTTGTGGGTCCTACCTCCACCTGGTAACGATGTGGTGCATCCAGTCGCTCGTGACGCTTGTAATGGTGCGGTACTTATCAGCCCACGGTCGTCACTTTTAACTTCACAGTCTCCTGTGTATCCCAACCCTGAAGCATGCGGCAGCAATATCATCTGAAACATAGACAGCGTTTTGCATTTTTTTAAACTCTGCAATAACCAGAATATGCTACACCAAATACTGGCTGTCTTGAAAACCCCAGGTCTCACACGCATGTAGTTATGAGCAGCGGTGCTCTATTTTCGTTGAATGGTTGCTGCTAGAATGTTCTTAAGTGACAAATATCCGAAACGGTGGGTAAGTTGAGGAGGAACAACCGCATGGCCCCAAAGATCACCTGACAAACACTGAAACTGCATTTATGGGGCCGTCTGGAAAAAATTCTGTACTACACGGCCGTTAACCTTTTAAAGCCTAGCGGTAACCTTACATACGACCAGGTTTAACATTAAAAAATTCTACGTGGTGCCCACATGCGTTTATGTGTTTTGTACGGATCTCAGAACAAACAGCAACTTTTGCCTTATAAAACATTAAGAGATTGGTTTTTATAACCGAAGTGGAGAGTGTTTACAGCGCGGTACGCACTGAGTCCTTATATAAAACAGACATGCTTCGTCTTTAAAGGGTTAATGGTGTACGGAAACTGTGGAAGACGGCTGCGCGTTCGTAACACTCTCGGACTTAAAAAAAAAACAGGCGACAGAGACGCGCAGCGGCCTGCGAGGAAGCAGAAGGACAACACTGCGGATTTTTTGTAATTTGTTTACAAAACAAGATTCTGTATTGGCATCAGCGACATGTAGATAAATAAACACTTTTCTGTGTACGAGTTTATACACTTTATATTTCATGCTTCTGCCTATAAAATAAAATTGGCCGTGACTGAAAGATAAATCGTCCAAGGGCCCACATTTACCTAGATAATTGTTTGTATACATCCAACCTGTCCCCAAGGTGTCGTGTATTTCAAACACAGTCTGTATAGTTGCGTGTGCATGCGTTTATGTTTTCACATAATGTAACTATGGCTTCGGCACAAGCAAAGAATAGGTGTACGTCACTGTGGAAGTGTTTCTAATGCAAAAATACGCTAACATTCAGCGGTGACCTCAGTCCACATGATTCATCTACGAAGGACTAACGACGGATGGAATGTAACCTACACCCACATGCACTACTTGTAAGCCTCCCGTCATGCAGCTCGGGTCAGGCAGAAGATTCCAAGTATAAACACAAACATTAGAATTTTGTGTTCTACTCAGATAATTAACTCTGGCTTCAACTGCATTTTATCAGCATAGCAAAAGCTAACACGTGTTAGTTAAATGCCCAACAGAAGTCCTTGTCTCGCTGACAAGTTACTACGTTCGTTAGCGAGGGCAGTAGCGCTGAACCCGCGCAACAACGAAATTACATTGGAATACAAGAAGACGAGATAATTAAAAAATTATGGAAGAATACGATAAATAAAATGACCTGTACAAATGTCTAAAAACGTTAAGCTATACAAATAAGTGTGAATAGCTTAAATAATTAACAGAAAATTGGTTAATGTCTTAATGTAACAGGTAACAACGGATCACTTGTGCTGCTCGCCTCAACGACGCAAATTTATACTTTGTCCGCTTTGCTCACGACACGTACCTGAACATATTGCACTGGTATGTAATCTTAGCGTGCAATTACAGCACTCTTTCGAGTAGTCTCATGGCCACAGACGGAAGGTGAACTTAACCCTTTAAAGACGAAGCCAATCTGTTTTATGTAAGGACTCAGTGCGTACCGCGCTGTAAACACTCTCCACTTCGGTTATAAAAACCAATCTCTTAATGTTTTATAAGGCAAAAGTTGCTGTTTGTTCTGAGATCCGTACAAAACACATAAATGCAATGTGAGCACCAAGTAGAATTTTTTTAATGTTTAACCTGGTAGTACGTAAAGTTACCGCTAGGCTTTAAAAGGTTAATGTGAACAGTGAACGTGGCGGCTGGGGTAGAAAGACGGCAGAATGCTAACGCCATGGAAACGAGCCTTTGTTGAGAAGCAAATAACAGTGCCTCAGCTAGTAAAGAAATACGCATTTCATGGATCCCGCAAGTCTGCCTAACACCCCGCCAGTTGTCCCTGTCCTGAGCAATTCTGTCCACTCCCTCCCGTCTAATTTTTTGAAGATCAATTCTAATTTTATTTTCCCAGCCACGCCTAAATATTCCGAGCAGACTTTCAATTCTCATTTCCTCACTAAAACCCTGTATGCATTTCTCTTATTCCTCAGACGTGTAACATGCCCCGCCCATACCATCATCCTCGATTTGGTGACCCTAATAATATTTGGTGAGGACTAAAAATGATTAAGCGCCTTGTCATGAAACATGCCGTCTGGATACTAAAATCACAAACAGAACCAATTACTAAATGACCACCACTCTGTCTGTACAATATCGAACATCACACACGAATAACGCCACCAGCACAACTTGTTACACTAATTAATTTGTATATCATGTTGCCGAACATCGCAGACAAGCAGGTAAGAAAAACTTCTGCCTCGTATTCTGGGAATCCCCGCATATCCCATTTCACGTTACTTGCGGTTAGTTCGGTCCTTAAAGGTAAATCTCGGAACAGATCCATAAATTCTGACACAACTGCCTACTTCCACTTCCTTTCTAACTCATCATCATCCGATCACTCAGTCCACTGAGAAAGTCGTTCAATAATTACCATATAAATGGATAAATATATATAAATAAATATATCGAACTGCATTTTGTGATCTTACATGAATCCGTGCCCCTAATAAATAGAGCAAAGACAAAGTTGTTACTGTGCCAGTCATGAAGAAATAGGGGGGAATGGAGGCAGACACCACTTATTCGTTACCTTGGAACTGTGAGGAAGTGACGGGTCAGCCTCAGGCCCCGGTAGCTCTGCCCCGGAACCCGTTGAATGGGAGGCTGTACGGGCCCCAAGGCCAGTCTGGACACTGGAGAAGAGAAAATATCTTACCCCTTATTGGAATCTAATCACAAATAAGTAAATAAATAATAAATACATAAAACCAGCACTACGTTGCCATCTCCCGCTTGGGTCGCATGTGGACTTTTGCCAAGCGTTTTTCACAACTGAATCGAGCGGTAGGCCTGTTTACAATCTTAACTAAGTTCGATATATGGTAACGTTACTGAGTTACAGGAAACCCGAAGAAATTAAGTGCATAAATCGGAGAAACAGAAATTTTAGAAACACACGAAAATATCTTCCCCTTCACTGCCCTCTCTCGAGAAAGTTGTGGCAGCCATGACGATGTGAAATAGCAATTTCCGTCCAGGCTTTAGCAGCTATAATAAGTCAACAATCGATGAACTAAAAATACGTTTAATGCGCCGACATCGTGGTGGACGGTGTGTTTATTCAGTTTTCAGGGCCGTGTTGCAATAGTGTCTTTTGTAATGAGGCTAAATTAATTCAAAATTGACACCGCGTTTCAGATTACGCCAGCATATTAACATTTCTCCGGACAGCTACAGGATTGTTATGAAATTTGATGGGCAAAATTAAGGCTTTAATTGAATTTCGGAGTTTTAAAAGGAACCCAGTCCTTACACTTCTCCCCCTTCCTTACCACTACACGCACTTCAGCCATATTGAAAGATAATTTAGGGTCAATGTTTACAATACACATCTTACGACTGACATTTGACCTTTATACTAGTATCAGAGGACATCCTGAACGTGACACTGCAGGCCTAGTTCTAAGTTCCACTCCGGCATTCTTATCTTAGTATTCATATCCGGCTGAGAACTATCAGAAAAACAGTGATTCTACACTTAATTAAAATGTGTAGCCTTGAAACATCTGCTGCATCGCATACTTGAAGCACTAAAGACGACAATTTTTTCAGGTTCAATAAATATAATTGCGTCTATTCTGTACAGATGTGAAACTTCGTTTGTCTCTTGAAGGAAAAACATACGACGAGAAGGACGGTTGAGAACAGGGTGGGCCTAAGAGGGAGAAAGTTACAGAAAGCTGGCAGAATTACGGTTTCGTATTATTCACATATACATTCTATAAAGAAACACAAACACTTAATTATGTACTTATGCTGAAAAATGTATTATGATTAATAGATTAACACAAACCGATATCAAACATTGCACAGTCAATAGTCAGTGCAAGCCTCCACTGTCATTACATTGAATTCTATCAACTGATCCACATTACAAATTATCGGACGATAATGGATACGGTCTTCCGACAACGTATCATTTAATGCATGAGCACATAACAGTCCTCTTATTTTATTGTCTTCTCTGGTCTGGATGAGAAAGGAGGAAAGTTAAATACAAGTGGGGAAAGGAAGAAAATAATTCGGATGTGCAAGGAGGGTTAGTGACTAGAGCAGTCGGTTGTACTCTGTGTGAATTTATGAGCTTGCAAATTTACTGCATGCTGTTCCAGGCAAGATAATTTATACCTTACCCGAAAACAACGGTCCAGCACATTGCCCGTAACTCTCATTGGCTAAACAGGACTGTCAACGTCTTCCAGCTATTTAACAGCCGACTACTGTCTCCCCCGCACTAATGCACTCGCACAATCCCACTCGCCGGATGCAAAGAACACAAATTCGTGGCGGTTGCTATAGCTACACACCTTGTGTGGAATATTAACTGCCAAGAGATTAATTCATGCGGTACCGCGCTGTGTTTCTGTTGATCAATCACTATTGTTGTGACCGCTGTCTCGCTTGTTCGTTACGCACAAGTTTACATTGTACGAGTAATTTACTGTGCGTAAACTCTTTTAAGAACGAAACGTAATGTGTTTTCTTTAAAACCCTAATTCCTGCTGTGCAGCAAACACGCTCCTTTTCGGTTACAAAAACAATCAATTAACGTTGTGAACGGCAAAAGTATTTTTTTTTCTGAGATACATACAAAACACATCAATATCATCTGTGGGCAAAATGTAGAAGTTTTGAATGTTAAAAGTGGCGGTACATAAATTAACCACTATGCGTTAAAAGGTAAATGTGGGGCACGTGGTGGCGCAGTTGGTTGAGGCGCTGCACTACAACACGGAATGTCACGGGTTCGATTCCCGATAGTGTCACTGGAATTCTTCATCGACATACTCCGTTCGGTCGCACTATGGCCCTGGGGTCGACTCAGCCTCTGACAGAAATGAGTACCAGGAATGTTTCTTGGGAATAAAGGCGGCCAATGCGTAAGGCTGACAACCTTACCACGCTCATGCGCCGATTGTCTTGAGATCTGGGATCCTCAGCCTCCTGGATCCCTAAGGGCCTGTCCAGGCCTGTAATGAAATTGCTTTACCTTTTTTCTAGCAGGTAAAATGTAGAAAGGTTATTTGTATGTCATGATCACTTCGCTTAATTTTCCACATCCAACTTTTCTCTCAGCAAACTAACACCCATACAGACCCACAGTCACGCATACACGCACGCACCCGAGAGGTAAGTTTGTAACAGCGGACTTGATCAAATGTCCCACGCAGCCAAGACCGTCCCCACCACAAAATGCTAGCTCAGTACAGCGAGTAATAGAAGCCATTTAGAGCAATACAATTTGGGGTGGATTTGCACCATAAAGACGGTCACAGTATCTTAAATTCCCTTTGTCTACACTCGGCCGATTAGACAAGAGAAAAAAAAACCGGGAAGGAGCCGTTCAGTTACGTGCAGATTGACGTTATATCAGTTTCGATTAGATGTAACCTTCACAATGATGACGCATTACTTAACGCGTTTCATTGATACAAATGATGACCTTGAATATCCCGCGACCAATTACACATAATGTGCGACACGTGGAGGGAGAGTGGAGGAAACATTGTCATAATACTGAGAAGTGTTTTGCGCAGTGTTGTGAAATATGTTACGCTTTTGGAGTCGGGGACAAGCAGTAAACACAGTTAATCTCCCTGAACCTTTCGTATGATTCAAGCTACAGATAACAGAGATTACAGTTGACCTTGCACTTTCAACGAGCTTTTGTTAACAGCCGCCGTGAGTGGGGACAAGGAGCAATCGAACACAGTTTGAATGTCAGACTGTCGCATCCTGATCGTTAACCTGACGTCAATCCTTGTTTAATGGTCTTTGATTATTAGTTTCATCAGGCTCATCGTCGAAGCAACACTTCGTGAAACTTTAAGTTGCGTCCAGTGTTGACTGAGCGTTTTGCCAAACGTAAGGACGTCACAAAACAGCGTTGCGCAGGTCCGGAGAGTGTTACTGTTGTTACATTAAGGACACAGTGCCCCCGCCACAAGGACATTCCCGTAGCCGAATTTCACCCTTACAGGAACAATTATGAAATATTACTATAAGAAATTTAAGGTTACACAAGTGCATGCATCACTGACGAGAGAGGACATTCAGCAAGACGTAGCAGGATGGCTGGCCAGAAGTTTGTCCCTAGTGCCATGTTATTTATTGCATTTAAACGTACGAGTACTACACGCATTCAGGATACGTTTTAAGGTTAATTCTTGAGTATGTATTACTCGTATTTATGACAGGTAAAAACGTGTTTTATTAGTACTGTGAGCCTTAAAGCTTCTCCACTGGAGCGCGGTTCCAGGTAGGAGTCATGGAATTTCACGATACGGACACATTTTCAGGAACACAGACCTCCCGTAACGCGGGAGGCGTGCTATATCAAAGCGTAACTGTCCTATTAGCACTCAGTTTCATTCTGAAAGACGCTGACCTAGTTCCGGATCTAAGGCGCCATGTCCTGTAATCGCTGCCACACTGAAGCTACGGAGAAGGAAAAGCCAGTGGATGCGTAGGGATAACACCTGTCGAGTCTTGCCACTTTCTGCTTGCAGTTGTATTCCCCTCAAACCCCATCTGGCGGATGCCAACCGGCCCTAAGCGCTTTTCGTTAGTGAAGGTTACCTAGAGGTTATCACTACCAGTGCCACTGCGAACAGAAAGGATAAGCAGCTGGAGGGGGAATATAAGGAAATATTCTTCAGTGCAAAGCATATCAGCTGAAAAGGGCGTAAGTGTGTACGGGCCGCGGCCTTAGAGTGATAGCAGAGATAATATTCAGGTACGGTCTTGGTTCAAATAATTCCAACAAAACATTACGAAAAACATTTCGGGCTTTACTTTTTTCCAGCAAGAAACAGGTTAGCCGTAGGTTCGTTTATTTAATGCCAGTGACACAGTCAGAAAATTAGCAATTGTCATAGAGAGATATGACAGTACTTGCGTTTAGGAGATCGACCAGCGAGTTACATTCGGACTGCACGTGCACTTAATGTGGTGAGTTCACAATTTATTTACAGAATGACGTGGGGAAACTGATATAGTATGCGCTCCGGAAGTAATAAAAAAGGACTGGTCTCTCGGCGATTTCGGTAGCTTTCCCTTCCCAGAAAGAGTCTGAGATGACGTGTTACACATTTCACGTCCGACGTCTAGGTACTGTTCCTCAGACACAATAACAATACGCTATCCCACGTGACTGACACCATAATTAGTACAGATTTTAAATATCGGCATATCTGGCCGCATTCGGGCTGTAATAAAAGAAAGTCGCCGATCCCAGTAGCCGCGCGATCTAAGGTATAGGGTCTGCGGCCGGGAACATGCTGGGATCGTGGGTTCGAATCCCACCTGTGGCATGGATGTTTGTATCTTGTGAGTGTTTGTGCTGTCAGGTAGAGGCCTCTGCGACGGGCCGATCCCTCGTCCAGAGGAGTCCTACCAACTGTGGTGTGTGTCTGAGTGTGATCAAGTGAAAATGAATAACCTCGACACCTACTGTGAGTAGGCAGAAGAGGTAAGGACTACGGCGACGATAAGAGAAAGTCGAGCTGCAGTCGGATACGGATGACACATCTGAAGGTAAAAACTTCGAAGTCGGGCCAAACACTTTTCGGTTCGGGCGGGGTGACGTTCTAAAACTTCGGCCCGTGCAGAACCTTAAGTGGCTGGATACACTGGAGTTCTTCCGCGGTCTGAGTATGGTTCCTTTCCCCTCTCCAAACCTACTTTGAAAAGTTAACTGGCAAAAGGCATGCACTTTAACCAAGCTTCAGTCGGTCATAATGTCCATTGATTATTCAACCTATCAACAGCCATGCACGTCAACTGCCAATACTGGTAACAGGACTGCAAACTGTAACATTCAGTGTCATCATCTATTATTTATTGTGGGAGCTACTTTTAGCTTTCCTCCCACGAACTTCTTCTCTCTTCCTCACACATTAGTTTCCCTTCTGTTCCCTCGTTCAAGGTGTGATTTCAACTGCAAATTGTTACGAACCTACTTTATATTAATTCTGTCAAACTTATGTATGTTACACAAACTCACATTCCAGCAAGCAATACCCTGATTTACAAATATGTCTAAAATAACAACATGGAAGCCCCTTCGTATCGCCACCAAACTAGCACTAACAGTTTCAGACCCACTAGTAACTAAGCGTATTCCCTGCTGAACATTAAGAAACGCCGCAGTTTGTCACAAAGTATCTGTGTGTTACGCACACTGTCACACAAAACACATATTATTTTTTTAAACAGCATTAACCCTTTAAAGACGAAGCGTATCTGTTTTATATAAGGACTCAGTGCGTACCGCGCTGTAAACACTCTCCACTTCGGTTATAAAAACCAGTCTCTTAATGTTTTATAAGGCAAAAGTTGCTGTTTGTTCTGAGATCCGTACAAAACACATAAACGCAATGTGGGCAGCACGTAGAATTTTTTAATGTTACACCTGGTAGTACGTAAAGTTACCGCTAGGCTTTAAAAGGTTAATCGAGTGGCTTATGTAATGGAGACACACACTGTTCTCCATGATGTAAGAACAGAAGCTATATGTATATACATTTATTTGTTTGAGCGACGGTGTTCAGACGGTTAGGTAAGCTGACTTCCCATCCCATTCTTTACTTTCCTTTCCTGTGGTGCTACAGCCCAACTGGGGCCCAGGCCGCCTCATTGTAGAGGTTTCTAGATCACACACACACACACACACACACATATAGCCGGTAGGACTCCTCGGAATGAGTGATCAGCCCGTCGCAGAGACCTCTGTCTGACGACACACAACACTTACAAGAGACAGACATCCATGTCTGCGGCGGGATTCGAACCCGCAATCCCAGCAAGCGAGAGGCCGCAGACCCATGCCTTAGACCGCGCGACCGCCCATTCTTTGCTGTGAAAGTCGAAGTTTATTTGCGCGTAGTTTAACGATAATGCCGAATTACTGGTGACAATCAATAATGAATTAAAGAGGATGTGAACGGAAGCGGTCGTGGCCCGTTTAAGGTAGTGTCCTGAAATTGTCCTCGAAAGTCTAAGGAAAATTACGGTAACGGTCAGTCAGGACTGTCAGTGTCCCGTACGAAATTCGAAACGGGCCCATTGCGAATACCGGTCACAAGCATTGTACCTGTTCGATACGGCGGTCTAAACCTTACCCAAGCTGTTACAAAAGAAACATCGTTTGTGCAACTCGGAGAGTCTTTTCTAGTCTAATGTTTCCTTTCCATCACTTGATTTGCACCTATAAGCAAGTTCACGCAATTTAAATTTAATTTCTGTTATTTTGTTTTGCTCTCATTTGGTTTGTGATCCAGCAGATATGTAAGCGGGATTTCGCTCTTTCGGAATATGACGCCGCATCACTGGGTAATCGGTTCCCAACGTTTCGAAGGACCCGATTACGCAGTGACACGGCGTCGTATCCCAGAAGAACGGAATCCTCAGGTACACAGATGCAAAAACCTCAAAACTCACACATATATCCAAGAGTTTTTTTCTTTTCAATTTACGATGTTACTTAACCTTCTGTTTAGTTACAAGCTGCAACCCTACGATCAAAGATTGGAACAGTAATTCGTGTGTGTTATTTTAATCTCGTTTCCTTTCTTATTTCATTTCCGAGTTCTTTTAATGAACCGTAGAGTATATGAACTTTGCAACTTACATATCTACATACAGTGTCGTGAGGATTACGAATCGTGTCGAATAACGGGCTTCAGTTTTGTAGCCGAGGCCACATGAATTGAAGCTCGAGGCAAAATGCTAAGTCCCAGACGTGGGGCCGTGGCAGCGACGCTCATGCTACGCTCGCCAGTGAATGGTAACGTTGCCCAGTCCACACTGCCTAGTTTGTAGCTATCGTTGCGACTTTCCGAATCGGGACTAAACATAAATTTAAAAAGCAAATAGGAGGTGTGTTAGGTTCACATGTGCACAGACATGTTGTTATTCTGTCCATTGTCGTTTCTTTAAATCCTGTCTATTATTGCTGTTTAATTTGTACAATCTTCTTCCATGCGTTTCATGTGTCCGTATCATTTAAGTTGTTTAGCTTCTATAGTGTCTGTCAGTGTTACTTCTGTTTCCACAATCTTCCTAATTATATAATTTCTTACGTGATCTTTTAGTATCAGTCCACAGCATCTTCTCCAAAAACTCATTTCTACTGCACTGATTTTTTTGGAAAGCTTTGAATCCATGACCCATACATCAGCACCATATATTGTTGGCGACTCTGCTATTGATTTGAATATCCTTTGTTTAGTGTTTTTCGGAAATGTATCATTCCATAAAAGTGAGTGTTGCTGTCTTATGATCTTTTTTCCTTGTACTGTTTTGTTGCATATGTTTATCATCTCTCCCATCTGATGTAAGAGTAACTTCCAAATATTTGTATTGATACGTTGTTTTGATGGTTCCGTAATCTGTTATTATGTCTTGTCCTTGACCTCCTACTGGACTCCAATTGAGAGGAGAAAGAGAGGAAGACCGAGAAATACCTGGAAGAAGAAAGCAGAGCAAGCTATGGATGGAAGAAATCTACAGGAAGAAGACTAATTAGATAGGAAGAAATGGCGACTAGGATGCGGGATACGGCCGCAAAGACTGTAACTTATATATATATATATACACACACACACAATAGTTTGTACAATGTACGTTTCGCGAAGTAGACCTGACAACAACGGATAGTCAGCCATCCCAAGTTTTATTTGTTGAGGCCGCGGTTACAGTTGTGTTCGGACTGTGGGTTCTGGTACCATAGTGGTTTGCCTGAATCAGCTTTTTGCCAACAATCGTACAAGCATTAGCACTGCCATTTATGAATATTTAACAAAGAATCTTATCATTTGATATCGCGCGCTCCTGTGGCTGACACGTTACGTGTTTATGGTCAGAAAGGTCAGACAGCACCTCAGTCGATGACAATCGATACGGCAATAAAAACGTGCTGCTAACCCTGTCAACTTGTGTTTACAAAATAAAAAGCTATGTAACACAGGGTGGCGTGCAATTATAGACATGTCGTTTCCATGGCTACTCATCATGATCATGACCTAGTTTCCTCATGCTTATGACTCTCACATGCCGCTTCCAAATACCCCCAACTATTTCACTGGTGTAATCTCGTCCATTTCCCTTCTTCTACATACTGCCCTGACTGAGAACAGCGATCTTCTGCGATATTACGCAGCGTTGCTTGGTAGCTCCACACCGACGTTTCGGGACAACCTATCAGTCCTGTCTTCAAGTGTCAAGAAGGGCAAGAAATTCCAAACGAGCGCGGATCTCGCGTGCATCGCAGCGGAAGCCTGAAATCACGCATCCTGTGCTTACTGCTTGTATTCTTATCAGTATGTCTCACGATGTCCACTCCACGCCGTTCCCACAAAGAATAAGGTGATTTATTTCAGGGACGGCGAGAGCGGGTTCGGGACAGGGTGATAAAATGTTTTCGGGCGCCCCCAGCAAGGGCGGGCCGGCTAGAAATCTTTACACTAAATCGGAAATATTCTCGTTTGCAGAGTGACTTGGGCTAGGTGTGACATTGTTAATTTGTAAAAGCAGTCCCACTACAGGCCTGGACAGGCCCTCAGGGTTCCAGGAGGTTCAGGCTCCCAGATTTCCAGACAATCAGCACATGAAGGTGGTAAGGTTGTCAGCCCTACGCACCTCTCAAGCTATATTCCTGGTACTCATTTCTGTTACAGGCTGAGTCGACCCCAAGGCCATAGTGCGACCGGTAGGATTATGTCAATGAAAAATTCCACTGACACCATCGGGAATCGAACCCGTGACCTGCCGGTTTGTAGCGCAGTGCCTCAACCAACTGCGCCACCGCGGCCCCAGTGATATAATTTGTACAATCGACAAAGACACCACCAAGAAAGATAAAAATATGTACAAAATAAACTTTTTATTGCTATCGCCGTGCATTTTGCAGTATATACATAAAAGTACCAACTAATGCACTTTCTTTATTATTATCAACTAGTGTTTCCCGACATATGTTTCGTCGTCTAATGTCGCCATCATCAGGGCTCACTTCTTGTGAAGATTACTCGATGCCCACTTGTTATAAACCATATGGACATCGAGTGATCTTCACAATAACTGACCCCTGATGATGGCGACATTAGACGCCGAAACATATGTCGGGAAACGCTAGTTGATAACAGTAAAAAAGTGCATTATTTGGTACTTTTATGTATGTGTGCAACATAGTTGAGCCCCGGTAATTTGTCGCTTCCCCCTCCCCCGTCTTGTCGGCACTGGTTCTATAGTTAAGCTTTATTCATGTAGAGGTGCATTGATGGTCTGATTACGATTCGGAAGAATACCTTTCGTCTGCTAATAGAAACGGTCACGACCTCGTCACAGGGCGCTGAAAGTAACGCGTATTCTCCGAGAGAATAATTAACCCAAACGCAATGCGATTGCCACAGAAACTTCACTTTCTTAATGCAAGTAAAATGAACTGCGCTCGGCTGGCACAAGAGCGTTCAGTGTAAACTCTGTAAATCCCTGGCCGTGAGATTACATTGAGCTGGGCGCGAGCCTACCCATATTGTGAATCGGGCTTTATAAATACTGCTCTACTGGAAGCGGATCTCGGTGGCCGTGCGATATACGGCGTAGGTAGAAGCCGATTCATTGCTGGGATAACGGATTTGAATCTGAGGGCTCGGAAGTTCGTCTCTTGTGTGTGTTGTGTGTTGTGTTGGTAGCAGCCTCTGCGACGAGCTGATCACTCGTGCAGAGGAGTCCTACCGCGTGTGTGTCCAATTGCGTGAGATCTAGAAACCCCAAAAGGGGTGGCCTTTCCCGATTTTGGTTGTTGTACCACAAAAAAGTTCTACAGGGTTATGACTACGATGTGTCACGTCTGAACTCAGTAACTGTTTTTTCTTTCATGCCGCAACAGTTCCTAGTCGGCCAGGGCCTTCTCATCATCGAGACTTCACGATCACACTCACACACACCACACTCGGTATGGCTCCTCTGGACGAGTGATCAGCCAGACGCAGGGACCTCTACTTGATAACACACAACATTCACAATAGACAGGCATCCATGCCCCCGGCGGGATTCGAAACCGCAGTTCCAGCAACTAAGCGGCCATATAACCACACCTTAGACCGCGCGACCACCAGGATAGGCGTGCTCTGTTTGGTGAAAGATAATATGTACAGTGCCCAGTGCTGTATTTCGTGTAGCTGTCTGATGTTCTTAGTCATGGCTTTTAAACTGTTCGAGAAGTACGTAAGTTGTGTGCACTAATTTGGCTTTATTCCGTGTTTAATCGGAATGTAAATGGCTATTATGTAGCACCGCTCTGTTTTTGAAAAGGCAAGCCTGTAGACGGGGACCGATTTCAATATATACGACGGAAAATTCCGTAACGTTAATGAGTCCAGAGGTTTTACAGGTGTTTAATGGTTAGATAAACATGATAGATTTGTCTTTCGTTGAGGCGACCACTTCATTTGATATCAGATACACATAATGATAGCCAATCGTCATGATGGATGTGGTCCAGAAATGAGCCGCACACTTTGAGCCTAATTTCCTTATGTGCAAGCAAAGATGTCGATCCCAGTGGCCGCGCGGTCTAAGGGTACGCGCACACTGGAGCGCAGCGGACGCAACGGACGGACGCAGCGCACGGAGATAAAATATTTTTCCCGTAATTAGCAATGTGACATCGCACACTGATCCGTACCGGACGCAACGGAGAGCAGCCATGGCTCCGGAGCAGAATATTTATCACCCCGGCCGGCGCGTCCGTCTGACTCAGCATTCAAGATATCATTATCTTAATGCAGGCACGCTGTATCGTATTTCGGCCAACGGGCTGGCAGACTTCATTTGACTGCATGCCGCTGATTACCAAGCAACATGAGCAGTTCTGAAGAACTGAACATGTTGCTTGCTTATCAGCGGCCAGCTGTCAACTAAATCCCGGGCCCCCTTTGGGGGGAAATACCATGCACGATGTTTAACCTTTTAAAGCCTAGCGGTAACTTTGCATACGACCAGGTTTAACATTAAAAAATTCTACGTGGTGCCCACATTGCGTTTATGTGTTTTGTACGGATCTCAGAACAAACAGCAACTTTTGCCTTATAAAACATTAAGAGACTGGTTTCTATAACCGAAGTTGAGAGTGTTTACAGCGCGGCACGCACTGAGTCCTTATATAAAACAGATACGCTTCGTCTTTAAAGGGTTAATCAGTAAAAATATTCCGCCTCATCCGATTCGTCCGACGCACTCCAGTGTGCGCTTACCCTAAGGCGTACGTCTGCGGCCGAGAGCATGCTGGGATCGTCGGTTCGAATCCCACCGGGGGCATGGATGTTTGTCTCTTGTGTGTGTTTGTGTTGTCAGGTAGAGGTCTCTGCGACGGGCCGATCCCTCGTCCAGAGCAGTCCTACCGACTATGGTGTATACCTGAGTGTGATCAAGTGGAAATAAATAACCTCGACACCTACTGTGAGTAGGTAGAAGAGGTAAGCACTACGATAAGCAAAGATAGACATATACAGTATATATAGGCATGCAGTATAACCATATTTTGCTTTCTCTCTTGTGGGTCCTTTTTAAGCAATCTGTGCAAATAACACATGAAAATAAGGAAATTCCAAACAATTGTAACACAAGACGATTGAAGACAATTTCACGGTTTGAAGAACTGCTCTTTAAATTGTCCTCGGCCTGGAAATAAGACAAGTGTCGTCCCTCTGTAAATACAGACGTACTGGCATTCCCCCAGCATACTGATAAATCCAGACAAGCCCATTTCCTTCATCAGACCCCACAGGATGCATCCTCAGAGCAACTCGCGATTACAGCGGGGAGATGACTGGGTTTTGCCTTGAATTTTATCAAACATGACACGAATCAGTTTGCGGTCACAAGTCTAACACTGGTGCATGTATGCATTCTTCAAGTTCCTGCTTAGGTCCTGTGGCTGGTGGCTACAGTACTTTACCACAAATTGTTGTCATTTACATGCACTAAATATTGTAGCACTGCACACGATTTACGAGCCACTAATTTAACCCTTTAAAGACGAAGCGTATCTGTGTTATATAAGGACTCAGTGCGTACCGCGCTGTAAACACTCTCCACTTCGGTTATAAAGACCAGTCTCTTAATGTTTTATAAGGCAAAAGTTGCTGTTTGTTCTGAGATCCGTACAAAACACATAAACGCAATGTGGGCACCACGTAGAATTTTTTAATGTTAAACAGGGTCGTATGTAAAGTTACCGCTAGGCTTTAAAAGGTTAATTTCTGTGTATCTGCAGGCGAATGTTATAAACTGAAGGTTCTCCAGCTTAACGCGGAACTCTCTCGTATACTCTACTTGTACAAATCCGCGCATAGTTCTATTGCTGACCGATGACGCCACCCGCTCCGCAGTACACAGTCCAGCGTTAGTGCGGGACTGCGTGAAAAAACGGACATCATTTTTTTTGCAGCGGCCGCTTACGCCCCGCGCTCTGCAGTACGCAGCTCCGCGTATAAGAATAAATCTCTGTATTAGTCGCCACCATTGTCATTCAGACTGTCGTATTCTAGGTTCTGATGAACACTGACGTTTCGGAGGAACGTGCTAATTTTGTGTTTAGGGTCCAATTTAATGATGTGAATTTGTGGACAGATTTTATACACAGGAGCTCAATCCTACTCGCAACCTTCTTATACGATCAGTTTGCATTCTTACCTCTCACTTGGATCCCGCGGATGGAAGCAGCAACGTTCCCTCTAATTTTTTTATACGGCTGCGCGGACCTGCTACTGCTCTGGGCAGAAAATTTTTACACGACCTGACGACTGCGCGGCACTTTAAAATGTTTTTGTTATATGCACAATAAGAATATTTACAATGACAATTGAAAAATTTCAGCTGCACCGCAACAATTCAGTGTGCGCCGGAGCATTTCAGTTCCTGCGTGGCCGTGCACCCGTGCAGCTTAGAGGGAACATTGGGAGACAGTATGTTTTTTTGAAATGCTTGTAACCACTTTCAATTGCACGGTGTCACAACCCAGAAGATTACAGTCTGAAGACTTAGTTCCCTGGAAACACGTTAACCAACATTTTAGGCGCGTTCGCCTAGTCGCGAAGAGCGCCTATTAGCTTCGCCATGTCCGTTCGTCCGTCCGTCCGTCCGTCCGTCCGTCTCTCCGCACTATCAGTTCGACTCCCACTGAACGGTTTCCCGTTAAATTTGGTACTGGGGGTTTCTATGAAAATCTGTCGAGAAAATCCAATTTTGGTTAAAATCGGGCAAAAATATCGGCCACTTTACATGAAGACTGAAGTACATTTTGTTGTTACCTAAGCCATTAAAGCGGTCTCCACGATTGAAATGGTATCAGACTGGATGCCCAAGCAGGTATAAATACTACGCTAATGCGCCACAACGTCACGTCATACGCACACTGCGTATCTTGTTTCCCGTATCATAACTATGCAGCCAACGTCTCTCAGGAGTACACTGATTATTGCAACACCACTTTGTGCTTGTAACAGTTTGGCAGGAAACTGGAAGGCTGTCAGTGACATATGTGTGTGTTTTCATTACCACTAATGATCAGCCTTCTCGGCCAGTTTCCCGGAATGCAGATCTGCCCTGTTAATGCGATCCGCTCCCAGGCAGCAGAGATACGCTGTTGTGGGATTGCAGGTTCCCACGGTGATGACTGCGAAAATTCCTGACTTCCAGCACATGACGCCGCCTACTAATCTTGTAGATAGATACTAATGTTTCGGAGGAACGTGCTGCCTCTGTCTTCAGGGTAAACGAACGAAGACGGAGGTAGCACGATCTATTCGCTAAATTACATAAAGTCACATCCCAGAACACAGGGATTGACAAATAGTTCACTCAACGACATTCATTCAGCTATATGGGTTATACGATGTCGCATTCGATTAAATGTCAGGAACGGTAACAGATAGGGATTTAGAAGGAAGTTGTGGTTATTTTCAATGTCATATCCCAGTAATCATACGGACAATGTGGAAAACCACATAAAACCTAAACCATAACAACCAGACTGGTATTCGAAATTCGTCTTGCCGCATACAACTTCAGGGCAATGCCTCTGCACCACACCGGTCAATGTTACGTCGTTTTAGTCTCGAAGGCTATTCCTTCGGATGTCGGTGCCCAGTACAGTTTTGAAGTAAACAGTCTACAGCATCCGGTTCTCCGAACACGGACAACCAAGCACCTTGTTGCTCCACGCAGGAGCTTCGTCCGACTACTGCAGATTGGTTGTTTCTTTGGCTGTTTAACCTTTTAAAGCCTAGCGGTAACTTTACATACCACCAGGCTTAACATTAAAAAATTCTACGTGGTGCCCACATTGCGTTTATGTGTTTTGTACGGATCTCAGAACAAACAGCAACTTTTGCCTTATAACACATTAAGAGACTGGTTTTTATAACCGAAATGGAGAGTGTTTACTGCGCGATACGCACTGAGTCTCTATATAAAACAGATACGCTTCGTCTTTAAAGGGTTAATCACATAGCTGGCATTTATAATCATATACGCTACCTGGTTTAAATTTAAAGAACACGACGTTTCATCCACAGAGTTCAACTGGTTCTCAGAATAAACAACGACATTATTGTCATTAGCCAAATTACCGCCACGATAGATGCTTACGCCGATCCCAGTGCCCGCGCGGTCTAAGGCGTAGGTCTGCGGCCAAGCGCTTGCTGGGATCGTGGGTTCGAATCCCACCGGCGGCATGGATGTTTGTCGCTTGTACAGTGTTTGTGTGTTGTCAGGTAGAGGTCTCTGCGACAGGCCGATCCCTCGTCCAGAGGAGTCCTACCGACTGTGGTGTGTGTTTGAGTGTGATCAAGTGAAAATAGAAATAAAACCCTCTACACCTGCTGTGAACAAGCAGGTAGAAGAGGGAAGGACCGCGATTACGTTTACGCGCCGTGGGTCATGAGTTGTCGATAGCATCTGTAGTTACTTTGGTAAAACGTGTAATTATGAATTAAGTCGTGTAACGCCTGAAAGAGAACAAATGCAGTGATGATAGTGATAATGATGATAAGAAAAACAATTCCACTTCTTCTTTTATTAACTTGCTTACTCAGCAGCCGCCAAGCCAATTAAACAAACAGCACAGCAATGCAATTAAACACTATTTTATTGTAATTGCTAGAAAGAAAATTATAAAACAAGAACTGCGAAAAACCTGAAGATTCACAATTACGCGATTTCAGGCTTCCGCCGCGGTGTAAATGAAATCTTGGCTCTTGCGGAATGCTGCGCAGTGTACATTGTAAGTTACTGACGCACGTTTCGGGATACCCCCTTCTTTGACTGCTTGACCGTTGAAGATGGGACCGATAGGTTGTTCCGAAACGTCTGTAACTACTAATCTATGCAGCGTAACATCCCAGAAGAGCGAATATCTCAAGTAAAATTACCTGCACTTGCAGCAGCAACAGCAGTAGTAATAGTAGTAGTAGTAGTAGTAGTAGTAGTAGTAGCAGTTGTGTTGTAACAGGAACAGCACCGCTCGTAACAATAGTAGTTACAGTAGCAGTAGTAGGAGAATTATGTTTAAGACAAGCCGTTATTTCCCGCCTTGCCAGAATTTGAAAGAGGAAGCACTAGATCGCACCCTGTGGAGAACCCGCTTTGGAAGAAGCTATGGACCTGTCGCAACACAGACTAGGCAGTGAATGAATTGTTTGATGGCAGTGTCAATGATATAACGTCGAAAGATACCTTAGGGTCGGTGAATTAGAAATGATGTGGAAGAAAGATGTCACTAAAGAATTCAAATTCGGAGACTCCAGTTCAGGTTAACATAGACCTGTCGCAAGACACAGTATGCAGTGGATGAATATACGCATCCCTGTATCATATTAATTTATCCATAATGGAGGCATGGCCGAATATTTAGTCTTAATTTAAAACTCATGACGATATAGGCTACCTACCTATAGCAATATGATTTTAAGAGTTTTGCCTGTTTACCACAGATACGTTCCTGAACAATGCTTGGATTTTTACAACGTACAAGGTGAGGTGGCAGCTACACGTTTTCGCGCTCTGATTATGGACGTATTACAGCTTATTGATACGGTATACTGCCACTATTCACCGGCATTAAACTGTCAGGAGAGATGCTAGGTGTCTACACGTGTAAGCCAGCTATGCACTGTGTGTGTGGCGCTTCCATTAACCCAATTGAAAGTGTATAAGACTAAGTCCATATCACTCTGCAACTGACACAGACTACCCGTCTTGGCGTCGAGCGCCCCCTCCACTACCTAGGGCTTATGATGACCAGAATTTATTGCGTGGTGAGTCTGACCACTGCAGTCATAATATGATTGGGTTTGCTCTTACGAGAAAACGGGACTGTCTTTTGTCCTGCATTTTGTTTGGTCTTTGTCAAATATACGTACAGCAGTCCCTCGGTAATCCGGACTATATGGGGGAAGGAGTGGTTCGGATTACCGGGCAATCCGTGGTGTACGTAATATACAAAAAATCATCTCTCTAAACTAAAGTATAACTTCTTGTAGCGTAAATAACGTGTTTAACTGTACATAATAATAATAATAATAATAATAATAATAATAATAATGGGACTTTTGTCGCTATAATTTCACTCTAATAGCGAAATAAGGAAGAGACCTTTGACACTCGACAGATAACGTCCTTCGTGCTGAGGAATTAAAGACTGGCTGGCTCTTTCCGCCTCACCCACGCTTCGCCCCAGTCTCGCGTACGGATTGTCTCTGATTTTCCTCCGGTGATTCGGACAATGACCGGATCACCGGGGTGAAAGAGAGAGCTACAGTTGGTCCAACATTTTCCGGATTACCTGCGGATCTGGATGACGAGTTCCGGATTACCGAGGGACTACTGTATTTAAATACGTGCATCTGGAGGACGAAATATTTTTGAAATGAAACATGCACATAATATATATGCGGCAAAGGCTTTGTGGAGTAGATTACGTGTGTGTTATTTATCCTGTACGACCACATGTGGTGGCAGTTCATTGCTGGTCACTTGAAGGGTCGTTACGGTTGACCGCCGCGAGGCTGAAGTCTCTTGCATTTACTGCGTTGGTCTGAAGTTCGTATAAAGTGTATATATAAACTTCAGTTCCTACCTGACAGAAAACAAACGCCATCTATATTACTGCTGTTTAGGGAAATAACTGGTGCTTACTCTCAGAACCATATGAAAACGTAAACACAGTATGTGACAGCATGTGGATTTTAATAATGTAACAGCAAGTCGTGTGTATTTACGTACCCATGGGCTTTAAATCACTCGAGTCCTATATGAATATTTCACACATCAAGAAATTCGCGACAGACAAAGGTTAGAGTAGAGCTGTTCCTTTACAAGCTGTGGGGGGCGTATAGGGAGAGTGGAGGTATCACTACACTCATTCGTAACTTCGACACTAGGTGGTCAGTTTCATGCCCCGGCCCATTTACCGCTGGAGAAATAAATCCCCCCTCCATCGCTGATCCATTAGCTAGGAGGCTGAGTGGGCCCCAGCAAGAATCTGGACGCTTTGGAGAAGCAAACTGTCTTTACCGCTGCAGGAATAAATCACGTATATTATTTTCTTTGAAATTCACATGGAATAATATACAACACTTATTGCAGACACACACAGTATTATTGTCAATAAATGCAGGCACGTCTAGTTTGTGTTTTAGAACTGTTGGTTTAAACTGATTTCAAATTTCTCTGTCCACTAAAGAGCAAGCAGTTTAGCGCCATAGTATAGGCTTTCCGCGACTGCCCAGCCTTTCTAGCGACTAGCGTCTACGGTAAACACCAGAGAGAAATCTATGTGGAAACTAAAAGAAATTTGGAAACGTAGGCAGAGAAATGTACGCATAGACAAGTGCGCGTAGCATAATTCTAGCACATTGCCTTTGGTTTAGTGAACCGCAAAGTTGTACTAATTAAACTAAAATGCGTTATAGGCAAAAAAAGTTTTCATTTTTCTGTATCATCTGTCCGAATCTTATTCCAAGCTGCCACACATACTAGTATATAAGCATATTTAGGCTCAACATGAAAGCAGAATCATGAACCAAAATTAGTAATGCCCCCAACCCCACCCCACCCATCTGGTTTACCCGAGGATGGAAAGCGATCTAGTTTCCAAAACGTGTTCACTTTTCGGAATAGCCTCTACCAGACGATGAACAACCTGAATAAACGAACCAATCCAAAACACTGTCCAGGTCACTCGTTTTGTGGGAAAAACAGCATATGTTTGTTTATTTGTTTTTATGTCTGTGGACTGTCTGGTTAAGAATTACCTTGAATAATATGAAAAGAAATAGGTCACTCAGTGCAAACTACAGTATGAAACCCTGCGGTGAATGAAGTGTTCTTGACACAGCAAAGTGGGTCGGCGGCGCTGCAGTTGCTGCACTGCACCCAGGCAAACGTAACTTCCCCAGCAACGCATTCTTCTAGTTGCATGGTAGATAAATAAATCTGGCCTCGTTTTTTGTAAGTGGCCTGTATACATTTCACTGAGGCCCGGAACAGACATTCTGTTAAAGAGCAGCGTGAACATGCGAATGATATATGCCTACTACGCAAATTTATAAAATATCAACAGTTTATTACGGTATATCGATGTTCATTAGCCAGTATATCGCCTATACGAATATTCGGGATATACAGTAGTCGACCTCGGTTATAACGTCATGAAAGTGGCGGAATATTTTGTGTTGTTACACACGAGTGTTGTTCTAACCAAGAAGTATAATACGTAGTATTATGTTTAACAGTAAGGAATTAATTGGTATCACAGAATATCTGACGCTATAGACGAGGTGTCGTATAAACCGGTGTCGTTTTAACCGAGTTCGACTGTGTTTGTGTGTGTATAGGCCTAATGTATGTATGTGTGTGAATATATGTGTATATGTACGTATTTTGTGTGTGTGTCACAAAAAGGTGAAAGCGTGTAGTCTTCATTGGCCCTGCTGAACTTAAGCTTAGTACTGTTTCAGTAGATAGTCGTTCTGCAGATTCTTCCTTTTATCGCCGTAACGAAAGCGAAAATTTATCGCACAGAAATCCTGGATCCACCGGGACATGCCGCGACAGCTGCGGTGCTTAGAACAGCTACAAAAGAAAATACTGTATGTCGCTGTTCCACGTAAGAGATGATGCTAAGATGAGGCACCACGTATTGCTTACGGGCCGTCAGTGTTACAGTGCTTATTGTCGCAGCTTACATGAGATAATAATAAATATTTTATTACTTTTTTAAATAACATTTTCCTGTGAGATTTCAGTCTTTCGCCATGCTGCAGTTCAAGCCTTCGCTCTTCTGGGATCTTACACGGCTTACGTTGGTAGTTGGTTACGGACGTTTCGGGACACAATATCGGTCCCAGTGAGATTCGAGGCTCTCATGGTGGTTATTATGAGGTATAGGCCTACTTCTTCAGTGATTTTACGCTGTATAGTCTGGTCGTTACATAACGAGACGGAACATTTCAACATTTCAATTCCTCCTCGACCTTGAAAAAGTGCGAAGTTTTCAGATTATACCGCTGCGAAAGTACTGGTAGTAAAGGCGAGCTGCCCTAGACTAGATCAGCGCTTACGTCGGGTTTAGGCAGCGTCATGGTGCGAAAACCCTGTACATTAACACCGATATTCGTAAATGTTTTACTACCGACGTTCAGTACCAACAGTGCGTCGACGATATACTGATGCACCAATATAAGAAGAAATGCTGTCCGTCGTTAGCACTATGCGTTCGCGTCTGTTGCGCTCCTCCACGACTCAATTACGAGGATTAATGCCTCTTCATTTCTCTGGGCTCTTCGATTTAGAATTTTCTTCTGAGACAAAATCCTTTACACATCTGGCGGGAGTCGTCAGGGGGGTAACGCCACATCATAATCCTTCTGTCTACATGGTACAATAAAACACAGAAGAAAGCGAATATAAATTCACATGGATTATGCAGAAGAAAATGGGATGTAAAGACAACTATAAGTCATCTGCGAATTTCAAGAACTGTGAACAGTGTTGGGGGTGGCGTATTTCAAAGTATATTTGTTACATGCGCATGGTGAGGCTGAGGAAAACGACGAAAATTTTCGGTCAGAATAGCCGGCAATCACGCCGAGAATTGAATCGAGCAGGCTTACCATGAAAAGCAGCGAGAAGCCTCACCACCAGTCGCATTGTCTACGTAACAAAGCTGCAGGCGAAAACGCGTGGGTCTTGTTCAAATGACGCTTTAAAGCACGCTGGCTGTTAGTAGGCCCACGTACCGCACGCGTTCACATTCAAAACTGTCAGTACTGCCCACAGCTTGTGTTCGTGCGTTTCGCATGAAACAGCTATTTTTTTACCTAACAGCATTAAACGGTTGGTCTTTGTAATGCAAAATGCGGAGTGCTTTCTGTGAGATAGGGATTGAAATTTGCATTTTGAAATGGTGCATTTGTGTTTGGTTCCTAACACGATAAGTTCTAACGACGAGGAGTTGTTAGCACCTCGCCCAACACCCTCGATGTAGGACCACAACTTCTCGGCTGGCCGCGACTGCTCATTCAAGGGAAAGGTGGCGGGCTCTTCTGAAAGCGGTAATGAACTACCGAGTTCCATAAAATTCGGGGAATTTCTTGACCAGCTGAAGACCTGTTAACTTCTCAAAGAGGACTCTGCTCCATGGTATGAGATGGTTAGAAATGATTCATTATTGTTCTTGAATTATACTTTATTTAACTGTACTTATTTATTTATTTTTGTGATGAAGAGTCTTTCTATTTGGCACTTCTTTTCCACTTGTTATAGCAGGTTTTTTTTAGTCTAAATCCTTGACAGGGGAACTACCGCGGTGATGTGGAACCCTGACATAGCGGAGCACTGAAATAGGACACTCTCATATGACAGTACAAACACACCACAAGCTATCAGGTTAAATAACAAAACAATTTCCCGGTAGTTCCTCTTTTTTCTTTAAGCTGCAAGATACGCTGCTTCGTTAGACTAGAATGCTGGATATTTCCATCGCGTTTTATGGCGAGACGGGAGGCTTCTGAATTGGATTTTATTTATTCATTGAAGTTCGCTGTTGCGCTGTACCAGATCTGCTCTACAAATTACAGTTTTCTCTTATTTTATACTCATTTATTGATCTCCTCTCTCTTTATATACTCTGATTAGTGCAAAACCAAGTCTCGCTCAAACTCCACGACCTCTTTAACACTCCATTCCTCTCTTTAACCCTCCATTCCTACCCCTGTATCACACCTGTCGCCTCTTCAAGAGGACAGGCACCCTCTCCATCCCCGGAACCCTCTACCCATTCCCACACTCAGTATGCCCCACTTGCTGTCCCCCACCTTGTTAATATTGACTATATTTGGGTTGGTTGCGGGGTGTGTACGGGCAGGGTGACCCCGAATGGAGCGGCACAGGCAAGTGTCAAGGGCACCCCGGCATCGGTATAGGCTTCCAGACACATGTCGCACTCTGGCGCATGTCTAACCCAATAACCTTGCGGCCGATGTCTGCTCTCCATCTCTGTCCTTCCGTTACGCCTGCTACGTCACACCACGTACTGCTCCATATCACAGGCTTCGAACACACGTTTCATTAAGTTGACACACAAGACAAGCATGTAGTCTAACAGATGACAATAAGCATTAGTCGACTGCTAGATTATCGGACGTAGTACTTCTATTTACTTCCTTTCGATGGCTGTTTATTCCTTTCTTATCCGTCAAGCAGCGGTAGTCTGCGTCCGCTTTTGCGTATACCTGATGAATGTACAATAGATTCAGATAATGATTTCGTGTAGTGTGGCAGCTAGCTAGGAACGTTTCTTTCACTAGTCGAAAGTACCCTGAAGATGGCTGTAGCAAATTCCTCCGAAACTATGGTAACCACTTTGGAGACTGCACGATGTCATAATCAAGAATATTACAGTATAAACTTTTACTTTCCTGAAAACCTCTGACATCTCGCATGATAGACCGATACGTCTGTCCATGTTTTAACCTGCGAAAAAATAACAAACTGCCAATTTCACCAAAAATACTCATAAACTTCCATGAGGATAAGGCAGGGGGTGCCTCAGCCGAAATTCGAACCGGACACTTTCCAAATACAAGTCAGAAGCGTTACCTGTAGAACCAACCTTCGGTCGCTCTACAGGAGTATAAGAACGCCTGAGGAAGCATTCTGGAAAAGGGAGTGTGTCAGACAAGACGGCAATCATCCGCGTCAGGAACCTATCGCAGCAGTGGCTAGGAGGAACTAACAGAAACAACACGTACGTGGGAACAGCCTTCCCTGTCTGAAATTCGAATTGGGGCTTTCCGAATTCAATTCAAAGGCGCTGAAAATTTTATAATTTGGCATGAATCTTGTAATACAAGCACCCCGTGACGTTACGGCTCTGACCAATCAGACGCCTTACGTGATCCATGCACTGAAGGCAATGCGTTTCATTTATCCCTATCCTCAGCAACGCAGATATGACGGGAGGTCTCGGCGTGTGTAAGTACGCGATAAAGTTTGCCCTGCTCGGTGCGGCGATAAAAGAAACAACCTGTATTGTTGTCTGAGTGGCAACGATGTGTGTGTGTGTGTGTGTGTGTGATGTGACCAACACACCTCATTGTGTTCGTCATTGTCCACTTCGAGGCACATTAAATGTACAGCACACGAGATTTCGTTAAATTTTTCCGCGTTCAGAGGATTTGTAGTCGCTATCCTGACGGAATCGAGCCCGAAACACACTTTGCCGGCAAGTAAACCAATAAGGCACCTGTATTTGATAGGGGCTACCTCGGAAAACGGACACTATCTGAAGCGCATGTGCAGCGTAGACAGCCTACGACACATTACAAATTTCTTATTTTTTTTATTACGTTGCTGTTCATTATTTCAGATACAGTGTTTAGTTGCAGTTGGGTTCATTACACGTATATATATATTTTCACACCCTTAGCTAATGTTAGACACACTAATCCTAAGCGTTATACAGCGGCCTAATATGTTACCTGAAAACTCTCGCTAGTCTCTCCCGGTCAGCTCACTTATCTTACAAAACGCGGCAGAAATTCGGCTTGCAATGAATATGTGCTGGTTAAGTACGACGCGTGTCTGAGAAACGTAGGGAAACATTTATAGCTTCTTCTTTCTACGTGGTCAGTAAAAACCCAATATCAACTGCAACTCAGTGAACTACAACTCGTGAAACCGGATTGCCGGCCAATCGGAATAGCGGCCTGGGCTGCGCTGCCTGCCGTCACGCGAAACGGTCTGAGTGAAGAGCAGACTGGAGTTGTCAGATAAAATAATGTCCCCCTATCGTTGTCAGAATCCTACAGAATTACTTTTAGATAAACATTAGACCTCTGACAATCCTTACTATTTACAGTTCATAACATCATAACACAATGTTAGCCTGTCGTTCATCTCCGTGCACTTCCGCCAGCATCTCAGATACTTGCACCGAGCTGCAACCTTTGATATAACCTGTAGCGACCTACTTATTGATTTAGATGGAATTTGAAACGCACCGTCAAGAGGCGGCGGGTTAGTGAAACAGAATTAAATTAGCTTTTACGTCACACCAGAATGCTATATATATGAACATACCCCTTCTTTCACAGCGAAAGAGTGCTTTTAGTTAATTACTCTTTGTCTTGTGTAGTTTATAAAGCTGGTTTATGGCTTATTTATTTTTAGGCTGTGCGCATAATTTTCTGGTTTCACGTTCTTCTGTAGTTATGTCAGGAACGGCTTCCCGTAGTCCAACTAATGTGCGTATCAAAGAAAACAGTTCTAAAAAACATTAATAAACTTCAGATTTTCATTTTAAAATACTGGTACCCCCACATACGGCAAACGTGACTTCCAAAACTGTTACAAATATAAAACTAAAAATAAAAGGGTGGTTACTGTCTAAAATTTCCAAGAGTATGCACCACACATTTAATTATTTTAAAAGTTATTACAAAGTCACTCTGTATTCCAACATGTTCCGGTGGTAGTCAGCACCATCATGAGGGAAATTTCACCTTGTAAGCTGGAACATCGCCGTTATAAAACACTGTGATTTACAATGGCGGTGTTTCAGTTTACAAGGCGAACTTTCACTGATGATGCTAGCGGCTGCCACCGGAACATGCTGGAAATAGAGTGACTTTGTAATAACTTTTAGAATCATTAAATGTATGGTGCATACTGTTGGAAGCATTTAGACGTAACTTAATAATAAAATGTACGGTATAAATAACAATGTGAACTTTAAAAGAGTGGTGTTTAAAAGTGATTCAGATTACATTTTTTAGCCTAAAAAATAAACAATGGAAACATCTGTATTCCTGTAGTACACAAAATGTTCAGATAATTTCTCTGAAAATTTTCATTCCTAGGCAGTCATTGTGTTCATTCACAGCAGATAAAAATTGCCTTCCTCACTAATTTTGCATATCCTGCTGAACAGTGACAGAAATTAACACAAAAAAAACTCGTAACTCAGGGCAATACATAAGTCTCCTGTTGTTAAAGTCATTCATGAACAAAGGAATCTTGTGCTGTATTTTAATTTCCTTAAATATTCGACTGTGGAAGTGCCGTTAAAATACGCGTGTCCTTCACGGTATTTCTATCTACTGTGTAGGTACGTTACGTCTCAGTTTTTTTCGGCTTCTGGTACAACAAAATCTGTAGCAACCATTAGGAACCTACTGTCAGTAATTCTGTCGTGTTGTTGGACATTATAACCAGCTCCATGCCGCAAAGAGCTTCTTGCGAAATTAACAATTACCTAGCCGATCAAAAATTGCCTCTCGTTTTATGGAATTCGAATGTTCTCGAGGCCTGTCGTGTTCCAAAGGGCAGCCACTGGTCTCTCTTCTGATTCCGACGTTGATCTCCATACCATTTACCCCATTTCTTTACCACCTACATGCACTACATATGATCCTTCCACCTACACGTAACTGCAACCGGGCTGCCCAGCGTTCTGATAGGTGTAACCACAGGCGTAACCTGGGAAGTACAAGAGGGACAAATGCCCTTCCAGTCAGGGCTGTGGAGTCGGTACACAAAGACTCCGACTCCGACTCGACTCCGAATCCGTGACTTTAAAACTCCGACTCCGACTCCTTCATAAAAGCTCAATATGCATTAATAACGGTAAACCTATAAGACATTTCATCGCCACCAAGTGAACCATCAGGCTACTTTTTTGACTTATAACCTATATTTAAGTATAAGTCTAACGGTTACTGTAGCTACCAGGGCTCTGGAGTTCGAGTGTCTAGTTAAGATTTTAGACTGAGGTCGGAGTCGGTACATTTTTACCGACTCCGACTCCACCTAAAAATTCCGACTCCGACTCCAGCTAAAATTCCGTCCGACTCCGACTCCACAGCCCTGCTTCCAGTACTTAACAACAGTTCTGTTTGGCTACTGAATTGAAGACGGGCAAATAAGAAATGGAAATATTTTCAAAACGATTATTTCGGTGGTGTAAAGACAGAAAAATTTAAAAACCTGCGTGTTACGAGACGCAGAATAGACGCATCTGAGTCACCCGTTTTACAAAGGAAGTGAGGCACTGTAAATTTCGCTCACCCCCCCCCCCCCCCCCCCCCACCTCCCGTGTTATTAGCCAAGTTACGCCTACGGATGTAATCGGGTTGGTAAAATCACATACACGACACATACTGTTTGACTATAATAAATAACACAAAATCTTCATAACCTTCCTAAATGTCTAAAACGTTTTAAATGAAGATGGCCGGAAATAGGTAAAACATATAGAGTTAAACAATAACAGTATTTGTATATAGTTTATGTATTTTTGTACGATGTTGGTTGTCATTAAATAAACATATATGAATGGTTGAACTGTATAAGGCTGGTAAAACCATTACTTGCGTAAGTATTTGTGCCTCTTCTCGTCCTTCTGCAGGCGTCGTTTTTAAATGTGTCACCTACTCGTATGTACCCCGTACATATTTTCAGCTTAAAGTCGTGAAAGGGTCAATATCTAAATATTTTATCTTTTTCTAATTTGGTTCATCCTTTGACAGTGTTTTGGCACGGCATTCGAGACATTAGCCCATATCTGGCGCAGTACGTTACGCCAGCCCACGTACCACAGCGCAGCGTGATGTAACAACCTAGTGGCCTGGAGGAGGGGCTCGGTATTTTTGGAAGTTGTGACGTCACAGCAACAATCGAGCCTCTAGAGTGATGACGCCATTAAAAGTCTGGATGTCTAAACATAGAAACATAATAAACGCTGTTGCCAGTCACATGAGGAACGGAAGGCTTTTTCTACGTTGGCAAGAAAATACTTTACTCGTGATTCCCACCTCAAAATAATTTATTTTGAGGTGGGAGTTATAATAGGCGGAAAATCTCAGGTGCTGAACTGCGTTAGCAACGAGAAGGAAAGGCCCGATGGTATAACCTTTGCTTGAAGCCTGTCTCGGTCTGTTGTTATGTAAATGGTATTACATATTCAGTAGCGCCTAGCGCGTACCGGTCGGCAACTTCCGACGCATGTGCGTGCGGGTGCAGTCCGCTTATCCTTGTGGAACGGCTCTAGCACGTGGCTTGTGAATGCGCGTGCCAGCAATTTTGTTGCGCTGGAGACGGCTCTTGCGTAATTTGTGTCGTCTCCAGGCCTGCTCCTGTAATCACATCACCATCTGCGGTATCACACGAAGCAGGAAGTTGTAGCATTAGGATAAGGGCGCACCCGGGGGGGGGGGCTGCAGGGCTGCAGCCCCCCAAAACCCCCAAAAATGAAATTTAATAGACACCGATTTTGTAGATTTCCCCTTCAGCCGAAATCGACTGATAATTAGCAGATGAGAATTTTGAAAAATAAACTAATAAAATTAAAAGAAAACAAGGCTATAGGACACTGTGACCTAGTCATGGAACATTTAGTTATATTCGTATGTACATAAATGCAGTTGCAGGCAGTGTTAGGTTGCGCTTACAACATGATTTTTATAACATAATTTTTAAAATCGGACATAAGTTATATACAGCGTCAGCGTCAGCCCCCCCAAGGAAAAATTCTGTGTGCGCACCTGTATTAGGATGTACGCAAGTGACACCGATACAGATTTGAACCTCGGCGTTGTCATCGGCTCGTTTCAGGTTTCCCTCATGTCTTACGGTCTGCTGCCTGCAAGCAGTCACCGCCCACACCTTTCTCCATATAAACTACGTATCTAGTGTTACTGGCATTCTTCTTGTACTTCATGATCCCTGAAGATGAGACCGATGCGTTGTCCCGAAACGTCGGTACAGAATTACTACTCTGCAGTGCGTAATATCAGAGAAAAGTGCATATCGCATATACAGTCGAACTCGGTCATAATGTCATGAAAGAGATTGAATATTTTGTGTCGTTATAAACGCGTGTTGTTATAACCGAGGAGTATAATGTTATGGTTAACAGTGAGGAATTAATTGGCACCACAGAACCTATGTCATTATGTACGAGGTGTCGCTTAAACCGATGTCATTATAAGCGGGTTCGACCGTACTTAATAAAAATCCATTTATTCAGAAGTGCAAACAGGCTGACAGATATGCCGTCCTCGCGCGGTTTTGTGAAAGGCGCGTAACTACATAGTATAGACCTATATCTAACGTACTCCATGCAGCAGGGTCCTTTCTGAAAGTCTACTAGATTGTCAGCTAGTCGCGACTTTCACCGCATTTTATGAAACCCAGAGTTAATTACCATGCTCCCACGATTCCATCACTTACTCTACCTTGAGCCAGATTAACCCAGTTCGCACTCTCCCATTCCATTTAAGATCCATTTTAATATTATTCTCTCATCTACGCTAAGGTCTTCAAAGTTTCTTCCTTCCTGCAGTTTTTCCCATCAAAATCCGCTATGCATTTCTTTTGTCCCCTATACGTCTCCTGGGTTTGATCACTTCAATAATATTTATAGGCCAGTATATTTTTAATAGTCTGTTTCATTGTTGACAGTTTCTTTTAAGCAAGTAGTCCGAAGTGTTTATGCTTGCCACTTTATATTTATATATATATATATATATATATACACACACACACACACACACCATTTTAAGCACCTCTTTGTTAGTTTTCGTATACAATTTCGGACACGCCGTAACCGAGCTAACTCGATAATTATTCTGCTGCTTTGGTGGTAAAATTAGCCTTTGAGCAGCTAACAGTTGTTTAGCAGTCATGAAATCCTGGACTTCTGTTGAATCCAAATATTATTACAGTGCTAGCACGTGTCATTTTACCCTGTCATCAACAGTTCAATTTAACCATCACTTTCATAGTCCTTTAATAAAATACATTTTAATGTGATACTAATTTACTTATCAAAGGAATTCGTTCTGTGAGAACGTTTGAGGATAACCCTACTAACACACAGCGACCGCGGGTTCTTTGCACATTAATTAAACTGCCACCTCTGTGCGCCGTGTCACAGAGACGCGTCATTCATGTCGCTGTGATGCATGGAGCCTTTAATGCAGGAATACTCTAATGTCATCAGCGCCCCAGGCATGTGTTTTAACCTCTATCATGGGCTTTTGAAGTGCGTGATTGTAAAATAGGGTGGTAATTACGTCCGCTGCACTGAGTTCAAAACCAATATCGTGATTGGATGTGCAGGTATATAAATATATTTGATTTTATACTCTTGTCGATGAAAGAGAAAATCTGTGTTGCGCTAACACCTCAAAAAACACATATGATAATGCCGGAATGTTTCTTTGGTGTGTTAGTTTAACGACGCCTATCAACTGTCCAATTTGCGTAAGAACTAAGAGTAGGGTGTTTTATGAACACCTGCTTAGAAAGGATGTGGGAACAAACTGTCGTGTTATTTTAGAGTACCATTACTGCATCTGCCTAAAACATTCGGAGAACATTGACGAAAAACCAGGATTAGTACAGCATCTCTCCGGATCGGATTACGGAAGTGGGATACCCCAAACTCGAAGTACCACATGCCCACTGAAGGTTGTTGGGTGTGTGTGCACACACACACACACACACACACACACACACACACACACATGAATCGGGATATCGCAGCCGACACAGGCACTACTCTACGAACAGGACGACCCGGGGTTCGAATCCCGGAGGGGCAAGATATTTTTCTCTTCTCCAAAATGTCCAGACCGTCTCTGTGTCCCACACAGCCTCCTATGCAGTGGGTACCGGGGTTCTTTCCCGGGAAGAAAGCGGCCGGGGCTTCAAGTTGACCACTCACGTCCATCCAGTGCCAGAGACACATTTCACTTCCCGCATGCATCTTCATGGCATGTACAGGGACATCTGCAACCCATATAACGGGCGTGTCCTATTTACTTCACTTCGTATCAATAACGCGGCCGATAGCCCCTGAAAACTTGTTGAGCGATCAGCTGGAGTAAAACGCCGACTTTCGGATAAAGACTGAATCGCATTTAGTCCTTGCAAAAACTTTAAGATTCTTTACATATGTAACGTTTTGTCCTCCGACAACATCCGATGTTTGGTACGGATAAAGGTACAAATAAGAAATCAACTGCAGACCATACACCTAACACAAATACACAGAAAGAACTCGTGTCAAATTCCGATAGACCAAATACAGAGTGCACATAAAATTTTTGGACGAAATTCAGAAGTGAGTTCCCCACCCCAAAATAAGGAACAGAGCTCATGTCACTCCGTGTCAGCAAACCATTAGCTTTCGAGGAACAGTCCGACAGTGTGTTACCTCAGTCCTTTAACCTTTTAAAACCTAGCGGTAACTTTACGTACCACCAGGTTTAACAATAAAAAATTCTACGTGGTGCCCACATTGCGTTTATGTGTTTTGTGCGGATCTCAGAACAAACAGGAACTTTTGCCTTATAAAACATTAAGATACTGGTTTTTATAATCGAAGTGGAGAGTGTTTACAGCGCGGTACGCACTGAGTCCTTATATAAAACCGATGGGCTTCGTCTTTAATGGGTTAAATTCTTATCTGTCGGGCTCTTAAATGCCCAGGTGTGTTAATGTCGAATTGAACATGAAGAGACACTTCACCAACGCGTTTTTGATGCCTGTCAAACCAATGTCAACCACCCTGGGACCATCAATATGGTGCGACAGTCTACTATCAGACGTGTCCATGCATGCATCGTTTCAGGTGGAGGACATGTTGAGCATTTGTTGTGAATTATGTATTGATAACAAAAAAAAACCAACAGTTATTAAATTTGGGAAGTATATTTTAAACGTATTTTGTCAGTTGTACGTAAAATGTTACACAGTTAATGTGCCTATTGTTGAATGTAATCTTTCAATTAACCTCAAAAGCCACTCATTTCCTGACATATGTTTATATAAACCTCTTTTTTGTGTGAAGAAGTCGCTTTCGAAGTTCGTTCAAGTATTTCAGATACACCCTGTATGCGGCACGAATATGAGTTTAGGGCTCAAAATTTTCAATAGTAATAACGCGCTTTCTTCAGCTGTTAAGCTAATGAGCCCCCCACTGCACTCAAGGTGACTGNGGACATTTTGGCAGGAAACCCGCACAGTTAGCTCATTAAAACTTTGTGCTCTCAAAGTGTACCGGTGATGTGGATGGCGCTGTGGGAGAACAGTATTCCACGTCGCAAGTGACTGAGAGAGAGCCTGGGCCAGTTCATCAAAGGCGGCAGGTGACGTGTCCTCTCCATGAATATGGAAGATCTGACGAAATACTGACCGGCACCTCTTGTCCATGCATATGGAAGGCCTTACAAAGCACTGACCAGCACCTCCTGTCCATGAATATGGAAGGCCTTACAAAACACTGACCTACTTGCAACAAGGAGTCTTCTTGTCTGGCTAAAAGCTTTGCGCAAAACGAAATGTCATTAATGTCCCCATCGGCTGACGTCAGCTGACAGCTGCAGACATTTCAGCGTAAGCAAAGGCACACTGAAATTCGACAGGTGTTTATTGTAGATTCTGAATGTTTAAACACATTATTTGTCCTTTTCCAGATCTCACGTACGGAACATTGTTCACTTGCGGTACTCGAAACGGAGAATTTCAAGAAAATAAATTACTTCTTCTGAACGGTGAAATTTGTATAACTATAACAATTTTTAAAACACTTATTTGAAAAGAACTGCAAGCTCAGTCCTAACAATACTGATTTTAGCGAATGTAGATTCATAATTCTGAGCAACAAAGTTCTATAATTGTACAATTTTGCAGGCATATAATTTTAGCTTCTTTGGATTTGATACCAGTTTGTCAAAATGCACTCTTCAACAGTGTTTTAGAAGAAAGCTCCTAAAAGCATGTTTATGAGTAAGTTATCGAACAAAGAAAGCCAGAACCCACAAAGAATTCTCAGCTGCACGCGTACCAAATTTTGTAAACTGCAAGAATTTGTGAATGCTAGAAAAATGCCTATAAATTTGACATAATGCACATCGCTCCAATAGTGCTTAAAACTTCCCACTACATGAAACCCTCACATATATTTTGCTAAGAACCCATAATTTTAATATTCTTCGTCTCTATCAGAATGTTTGCTGGGGATATTGAATTGTGGTCTCTTAATTTGTGAGTTGAGATTTTCACAGCGGTGAGACTTCCTATTGTGACCCGCTGAGTCGTCACGTTGTGTAACTTTGTAGAGGGATGCCAAAGTTTCAGATCATTAATGGTGACACAACACAGAATATTAAATATGAACATAAATACGTTTGCAAAGACAGAGCTCATTTGGATCTATTTGAGACTAAATAAATGATAGAAAAAGTATACTTGTACATTTTCGTAGTCTCGACGTCAATCAGGATTAGTAATCTACGGAGGGACGGAGAGGACGATACAGGCACCGCACAAAAAGTAACATTTCTAGCTTGTGTTCTGTGCGTAACCGAAATGTGTGTTCGATCGGACAACACAGGATCTTCGTCATTTTCCTCATGCCATCCAACTTAATATCAGTACTGTAGTTAAAACAAGTCATAATTGCTTCCTCCCAAGTCTTCTCAAACTCCTCACGACAACCACCACCACCACCACCACCACCACCACCATCACTGCCGCCACCACAATCATCACAACCACCACCATCACCATCACTGCCGCCACCACAATCATCACAACCA